>CP050233.2:1287500-1440000 GCA_012066045.3 Morus alba
GTGTGCATATATATATATATATATATTGGTTTATTTAATAACCAGATATGTATTGCTAGGTACCTATCTTTTCTCTAGCCTACAAATTTTGAAAAATGCTACTTATTACCTCTATTTTCTAAAGACTAGTTAGAGATTGAAATGTGAGACTTTGTCAAACCATACTATATCATGATCAAAGAGTCCAAAAATTTACATGAAAATTTGTGATAGGTTGAGAAGGAAATTTGGACATTATATCAACCCCGTGACGACACATGAGAAAACGTTTGTGTTTTAAAGTAAATGTAATGCTTGGTTCAGTCTATAAAAGCAATATTAGAAAATACTTGTGCGCAAACTTATTCACCAGTAAAAATAGCATATTAAACAGTGGTTAATAACTGTCATTAAAATCTAAGACGACGGTTTAAAAACCTTTGTCTTATCCACAATCATTAAATGTTAAGCACTTTAGATAGCGGTTTTTTAATCATCGTTTAATATGCATGTGAAAGTCCAATAAAAGCACTTTAAATGATAGTTTTTATGTAAACCGTTGTTAAATATGCTACTTTTAGCGGTCATTTTTTGCAAAAATTATTGTTCAATGTGACACTTTTAATAAAAAAATAAAAAATATCCAAAATTTATTTTTTAAAAACAATAATATCTTCACATATTATTTACAAATTAGAAAAAAAAATCTCCATACTTCATCAAACAAGAAGAATAACAATATATAAAAAATATTACAAATTGTTTTGTTCCTAATATTCATCACCAATGTACACATAAAACAAATCTAACTAACAAAAAATAATTAAATACAAAGAAAAAGCAAATGAAAAATTTGAATGCAAATGAAAAATTTGAATGCAAATGAAAAAACTAAATTTTGCCAATGGAGTGATGACGATGAACTTGGAGAGGGGCAGCGATGATGGTGAACATGGAGAGGGGCGGTGACAACGATTAAAATAGAGAGGGGTGACGACAACGGTGCACAGTCATTGGGATTTGAGAGAAAACATTAAGGTTTGGGAGGGGAAGAAATTAGAGAGAGAATGGGCAAGAGAGAGAATGAGGAAGTGAGAGGGGGATTTGAGAGAAAATTTAGGGCACATTTAGTTTACTGATTTGAGTTTTTAACTCGAGTTGATATGTGGCTTTATGTGATAGCTTTTAACTGTAGTAAAAAAAATTAGATGTGACTATTTCTAAGAGCTTTTATTGTAGCAAATCTCGAATCGGTGAAATAAACGAGACCTTAGAGTTTGGAAATGAGACTTAGAGAAAAGTGGAAGATAGTGCTCGATATTATAGAAGGGAAGAAAAAGTTTTGAAATTTGAAAAGAAAAGGATGAGGGGGGAAAAAGACCGCCCTTTTTTTTTTGAAAATTTTTGATATTTAACGATTTTTTTTTATAGAAAATAGTCATTAAATGTTGGAGATTAAACGACGGGTTTTTAAAAACTGTCGCCAAATGTGCTCAAATTTTCTTAGTGTTATGTTTTAGTATACATTAGACGACGATTTTTTAAAAATTGTCGTCTAATGTCTAACATTTAACGACGGTTTCTTAAAAATTGTCGTTTAACATATATAGTATTAAATTTTCGAAACACGCAAATTTTTGTTTCGTATTTTTTCACCATATTAAACGGCAGTTTTTTTCTTAAAAAGTCATTAAATAAGCATTGTATAATGTAGAATTTGTTATAGTGATTATAGACACCATGTGAATCAAGGCTTGATTTAGCGATATATATATATATATATATATATATATATTATCATAAGAAAATCATGACCTTACTCATTAATATTTTTTTAATCAAAACAAGTCACCGACTTGTAGATCATGTCCTTAATATTCTATGGTATAGATCAATATTCATCTCTAATATTAAAATTTTATGTTATTAATACATGTATATATGTATATATTATCATCTTGTTCATTTTACTGATTCGAATTTTGTTAAAATAAAAAATTCTTAGAAATAGTCATATCTTTTTTTTTTTTGCTATAGTAAAAAACTCACATAAAATCACATCTCAACTCGAATTAAAAACTCAAATATGCGAATTAAACGGATAGCCCTGTTTATTTCATCGATTCAAGTTTAGAATTCGAGTTTTACTACAGTAAAAAGCTCTTAGAAACAATCACATTTAACTTTTTTGCTATAGTAAAAAGTTATAACATAAAGTCACATCTTAACTCAAATTAAAGACTCAAATCAACGAACTAAACGGGGCTGATTCAGTATGATTTTTCGATCATATTAATACTATATAATAAAGGAGAGGGGGCATAGATGTCGTTTGGTGCTTTACCGTGTTGCCCTCATTTGCTTCCCTTTTCCCTTCGCTTGCCCGTTGGGCTTTTTTGTCATTTTGTTGGGCATTGGAGCCTAATGTTGATTTCTCTCCGATGGCTTTCATTCTACCAGCCGCTTGTATACTCTAATCTTGTCAATTTCTTAATTCCGAAGTATGCGGTCATAAAATATCTCCCATTGTGTCATATCATTTTATAATATGCTGGCTGGGCCAAAGTAACAAGAATATAAGACGTCTGGTTAATTGGTAAAGTGCAAACAAATCAGCCAAAACTAAGTACGATATTAGCTTTTTTCTTGCAGAAAATAACCTTCATGTACATATATATATATATATATATTAATGTCCTAATTACCATTAATTTCTATGTTTAGACGAAGATTGCATACTTGCATCCACAGTGATCCACTGGTAATTAAGACATCTGATTGACTGATTTTTAAAATTTTTTTTTTTTAAATTAACGCAAGTTGATCTTATGTGACATCGTCAGTTGTGATTTGCAGGACTGTAACCCATAAAAATCTGATCATGCATCATCATAAACTAACTAGCCCATTGAGTACTCTCTACATCCTTTTCTTTATTGGAAATCAACTAGCTGTGATATATACTAATAGAACTTCGTAGATATGCATATATGTATATACAATGTTTTGGCAAGTTCTTGAGTGGCTTTCAACCTTTACAAATCTAAGTCGGATTAGAAAGAAAGTGATGTTTACTGTATACATGTGCTTGTCATTTCAAATTAAATGTTAATTTATGGTGATTTATGTTATGGACCTTAATGATAATGTTGTCTAATTTCGCGGCTTTAGCCAAGTACTTTTTGTTTTTAATTTTTCAAAGTTGCCTTCAGCTAAATTTTAATAGAACTTGTAGGGCGTAAGTGATTGATTTATGTTTGTACTCAAAAAAAAGAGTAAATACTTTTTGTAATTGGAAAAGAGTGGTGATTTTTTTAGCGTATAAGGAAACTAATACCTTATTCTAATAAAACATATGAACTAATATAATACACGTTATACATATTTTCTAAAAATAAAAAATCTACTTTATACAAAAAATTTAGTTGTGATCAGTGTTGAAGTATTAAACTATTGTTGGCTCACCTTCTAATAGCTTAAGTTTTTGGGATAGATTGGTAAACTAACATGGTATCAGAGAGGGAGGTCTTGAGTTTAAACTCTCATAATTGCACTCTTTATCTCCATTTAAATTGTCATCATGTGTTCCCACAAGTGAGGGAGAGTGTTAAAGTATTAAACTATTGTTGGTCCACCTTCTAATAGCTTAAGCTTTTGAGATGGATTGGTAAACTAAGGCGTCGTTCACTTCACGGATTTGAATTTTCAATTCGAGCTGAAATGTGACATTTTCTGAGAGCTTTTTACTGTAGCAAAAAAAGTTAGATGTGATATTTTTTGAGAGCTTTTTACTGTAAAAACTTAAAACTGAAAACTCAAATAGGTGAAATGAACGAGGCTTAAGTTTTACAGAATTAAACTAAGAACTAGGTGATAGATTTGTTTTTGTTTAGAAAAAAACTGATTAACATTTTAATATTTTGAGGTGTAAAAGTAGTTATAGTTAAGGCTTCTAACAAAGGAATTAACCTCTGGCCTCTGGGACAAATAAATAAAGATATAGAACAGCAGCAGCAGCATAATCAAAATGGAAACGACAACATAAAGTTTTTGTACCTATAAAACAAGTAGATGTTAACAGATTTTAAACTTTGAAGAACTATGGTACTAGTTTTTTTTATTGATGAGAACGTAAAATATATATACTTGTATAAGGAATTTGAATTTGAATCCAATATTTATTTAATTAATATCTAAATAATTGGGATAAACTAACTTAAACAGTAATATGATAAATACACTAATTTAATATCTTAATTTGAATCTAATACGTAATCTAATCTAAAAACTAGGGATAAGGTAAATTAAATAATTATACGATAAAATACAAACTATTTAAATTAAAGAATTTAATCATCCTTATTTGATGTCAGTTGAAAGAGATTTCTCCGTTAAAACTCTATGATGGGCAAGGCCATATAGGATTATGGAATAACATGTACTTAAATTGTTTTTCTATAATCACACATGATTTTCGTACCAATAAATAAATAAATAAATAAATAAAACACACACTTGATTTTAAAAGGAAAAGATTAAAATGAGAACAAAGAATAAATTGATAAAGGTCTGCATCAATACTAGTACTTGTATTGTGATTTGAATATAATATGAGTGAAGTTTTTATGTAAAGTTCATTTACTTATTTAATGTTTATCAGATTCTAAAACATTATAAATAAATGTTGTCTTAAAATAAATCTTCATTTTCTTATCGTTGTTTCTATTCATATCCTTATTTTTTTTTCCCGAAATTTCATTAAAATTTGGAGCAGTGATAGTTTCAATGATATCAAAATTTTGCTAGCACATAATAAAAAAAAAAAAAAAAAAAACTTCGCAAATAATGAAAGATTGAATAACTTTGTAACTTCTCATGCCATAATTTGAGTAATCAAAGGCAGCTTGAAATTATTACATGAATCAAATTGCAATTTATTGATGGATCATTCACATATATGCATAAAAAAATGAAAAAAAAAAAAAAAAACAAATTAACTACTAGCTTCTAACTCAATCGTTGAGGAAAAACTACGTACCAACTTTCATGTACTCCTCTAAAATAGATGCACATTCTTTTTCCTTGTTCTTCAACCGATGGATTATATTGGGCAAGGTTTTTGATGGCTTTTTGCGCAACATTGCTATCATTCTCGAGCCCCATACGCCGTATATTTGTTCAATGCATCTTCGATTTATAGGAGATAGGTATTTATCGATAGATTCTTGAATATCCAACTCATCATATTCTGATGTTTGGAGCTTAGCCAACAACTCATTTGCCTTCTCAGCAGCTAATTTCATACGTTCGTAAAAAACCTCAATTTCATATCTATCATCCTCTAAATGATTTAATACTTTTTCCGAGTCACTTTGTTCAATATGTTTTGAGGTGAATTTGGCAGTTATCATAAAACATTGCACGTTCAACACATCCTTACAAATCTCAACCATCAATTCGTCCTCTTCCTTCTCACTTGTTTGATCCTTCAATCCTTTGCTGTCACGATCCGATTTGGCCTCACTTGTTTGATCCTTCTCGGGTAAAAGTTGATAACTTGGGGTGCAAGTTTCATAGCTCGAGACCTTAGCCGACGACTTGTTAGCCGTTGATTGTTTCAAGAAAAGCGTTTTGAAATCTTTACACAAATTAGGGCGATTAGTAAAAATTTTCTCGATATCATCACAAACCCGTCTTTGATCTACATGTCCCTTCCAAAAGGATTTCAAAGCCTGTAGAAACTTTTTGTACATATTTCCATTGCCGTTTTGAGAACAAAGCTTGATCTTATTAAGAAAGCCCCTCGCTTGCCGTTCTAGAGATTTCCTATCCGTATCTTCTTCCATAGCAATATTACTCCTATAATGAAGCGTCTGAAAGAAATAAAGGCAGAAACAAAGAGATGTCAATTAAAAATTCTGAACCAAGTGAATGTTTATATAGTCAATTATTGCAAGTTCGAACATTAGGATACTAATTCCTCAATATTATTACGACTCCCATACTATGCCGAGATACTAGGATCATGTTATCCAAATGCTTTTTTATTAGCAAAAAGAAAAAATAAAAAAAAATTAAATAATTTAAAGAGAAAATTAAGTCTAGATTTTTACTCTCTTCATAACCCATAGACCCTACTTTTAAGTGGACTTTGGCGTGATATCCACAAAACACGGCCCATAACCAAAATCTCTCCTCCCGTTATTAAAGAGAGAAACATCATGCGTATTTAGAAACATTTTTGAAAACGATTTTCACGTATTTTGAGAAGTAAAAAACGAAACGAGATTTATTTAGTAAATATTTTAAAAATAAAAATAAAAATAAAAACCGTGAGAATGGCTGTTGTAAATGAATTAAAAAATAATTAAAAATTATTTTCACTTTTATGTTTTATTTTTAAGGATAATAATGAATAATATTATAATGTATTAATTAATAATTATAACCAAATACTATTTTATTTTTTTATTATACTCAAAATAATCTCTTAAAAATTAATCAAACACAATTTCAAAATCAATTTTAAAATTATTCTCAAAATAATCTCATTTTTATTTTTTATTAAAAATAAAATTATTTTAAAAATTAATTTTAAACGCATCCATCACCGCTACTTTTTTCTTTCTTTCCCACCCTAAATAATTATATTTCCCAAAAAAAAAAAAACCAATAAAAAAAAAAGAAGAAAACTCTCACCTTCTCCACGCAGCGAATAAAATGTTGGCGTTAGGGATTCGTAGGGTGCGCTCCGCGGTTGATGCTCCTCGCCTCACCAAATTCTTTCTCCACGCTCCTAAATGCGTAAGCTTCCAAATTCCAATTTCACTTCTCTTTTTCAGTTTTTTTTCTTTTAGTTCCTATCCGTATCTTCTTCAATAACAATATTAATCCTAATCAAGCGTCTGAAAAAATAAAGGCAGAAACAAAGAGATGTCATAAAAAAAATCTGAACCAAGTGAATGTTTATATAGTCAATTACTGCAAGTTCGAAGTGTGTTGGGATATGAATTGCTCAATATCACTACGACTCCCATACTAAGTCTGAGATATCAGAATCATGTTATCCAAATGCTTTTTTATTAGCAGAAAGAAATAAAAATAAAAATAAAATAAAATCATTTAAAAAAAATTACAAAATTTAGCAGAATCAGAAGTTTTATCCTCTAATCACTCTTAATTCATAGCTTAGAGCCTACTTTTAAGTGGGTTTTTTTTTTGCGTGATATTCACAAAATACGCATAACCAAAATCTCTCCTTCCATTATTAAAGAGAGAAACATCACTATTATTTTTTTCTTTCTGCTCCACCAACGTAATTATGACCTTGTTTAAAATTAATCTCATTTTTATTTTTATGTTTTCTTAAAAAATATATATTTTTAAAATGACGTTTGACGTAATAAAAATAAAAAATAAAAAATAATTTTTTTTAATTTAGTATAAAATGAGAAACAAATAAAAAATAACTTTTAATTATTTTTTATTTTTTATTTTTATTTTTTCTTTTCTCGAATAGAAAGAGACATTAATAAATTTTTTTATATTAAAAATAATTTATTAATAAAATTACTGAACATATTTTTAAAATAATTTATGTTTAAGATTAAAAATATTTTTATTTTTATTTTTTACATAAAATAAAATTATTTTAAAATAAATTCAAAATGCGCCTTATATTTTCCAAAAAAAAAAAAAACCATTAATAAAAAAAAGAAAACTCTTACCTTCTCCACCCAGCGAAGAAAATGTTGGCGTTAGGGATTCGTAGGGTGCACTCCGCGGTTGATGCTCCTCGCCTCACCAAATTCTTTCTCCACGCTCCTAAATGCGTAAGCTTCCAAATTCCAATTTCACTTCTCTTTTTCAGTTTTTTTTTTTTTTTTTTTGAATGCTACTGTGCAGATGTCAACGATTATTGGGCTCTTTCTTTTTTTTTTTTTTTTTTTTTTTTTTTTTCCTCTCTTCGATTTTACAGTTAATTTGCAAAAGCTCATGATTTTGTATTTCTGAATTGATTCTGTTTTGTTTTGTTTGGGTATTTTGTGTTTTAGGTGGAAGTGGAATTTGCCAATGGAAGTGCATTCAAGTTGTCAGCTGAATTCCTGAGAATAAATAGTCCAGCTGCTGATGGCAGGGTCAGGTCAGTTGGAGGTGAAAAGGTAATTACGCCAAAAAAAAGAAAAGAAAAAAAAACACTTCGTTATTTTTCTTCTTATGGAGATTAAACTGATTTCTATACATTGTCATTTGAAAATTATTATAGCTATTTATTTGCTTTTGAAACAATATGGGTTGGTGGAACTGGTATATATTTGTCAATTTTTACTCCTGAAGCTCATATCTTGTATGAAGGCCGTCTAAATTAACTATTCTTTAATGTCAATACTTGAGGGAAAATAATCTTCTTGGTGTGTCAAAATTGAAATTGAATTGCAAAACTTGGAATTATTTTCATAATTTTGATTCTTAAGAGGTTGTTATTGCATACATTAGCGCGGCGTCTACTAATTCGTAGATCGTAATAGATTGCAACTGGAAAGATAGAGGGTTTGAAAAGAAAATAAGAGGAATAAAGAAGGGAAATCAAGCATTTGATTCAAGTGTATAGTTGTTCATTGGGTATTAGAAAGTAACCATATTATTTGGACCAGGTGATATCTGGCCGGCGTCATGTGGGGATCATGTCTGCGGAACTTGTGGGAAACTATGGGGTAAGGTACAGCTGAATTTTGGATTTAAAGCTTTTTAAGTGCCCACAGTTTTAAGTTTTGTGATTTTGCAATGTTGAGTTTTGATGGTTTGGTGATGAGCGTTTCAGGATAAACTTTGATGACTTGCATAAAACTGGAATCTTTTCATGGGACTATTTCTATCATCTGGGTGGCAACAAGTTTAGCCTCATGAGAAACTACATCAAATTGCTAAAGAAGCACGGGCTTAGCCGCGATCTGCCGAGAAGAAAATGATCGAGATGCTGCTTGGTTGCTCCAATGATTGTGGAAGTACTGTTGCTCTGTCCAAGACTTCTGCCCCTTGTCTGAGGTTTAATGTCATGAGATAAGGAATGTATGGAAGACTGGTTTTCTTTGAAAGACTAACAAAAGTTCGGTTTTGTACTTGTTACTCCAAAAGAGGGGATATTCAAATTTAAGGTGTTTCTACTTTGTACTCATTGTAAAGCTTAGGCTGGTGTGTAAATTTAAATCAGTTTGCATAAAATGACTCGTTTTATTGGAAAGGCAATATTTTCATGATTATATTGAATGGGAAAGGGAAGACATTGTATGGAAAAATGGCATAAGTTGATCTCTTTGCTCTCGTTGTATGTTTTGATAGCTCACAGAAACATTCAGGGGTCGAAAAGGTAGGAAATAGCTTCTCTTTCGACTCAGTTTATAGAGTTCTTCACCTTTTCTATTTATTTGTTTGAGCTTTATGATAAGCCGGAAATTATTCTTAATTCTTCTAGTCAGAGCCAGAGGAGCAATTTCCAAAAAAAAAGAAGTTATAAAGACAAAAAAGAGGTGAAAATATTTATGACCAGACCCATGGAAACCCATGCAACTTTCTTCTTTAACGTTTGCCAGAAAGAATACTCTTGAGCAGATTTCATCAATAGATCAAATTCGAGTCAGTTTCATGGTAACAAATCTTTGTTCTCTCTTTGTTAAATCAAATCCGAGACAGTTGCATGGTAACAAAACTTTGTGTACTCTTTGTTGGAATTCTATTTAATGTCTATGTTACAAAAAGAATGGAAGCACCAATTTCTGCTCTCTCTCTCTCTCTCTCTCTCTCTCTACAATCCTCGTATCATTATTGGAAATTGCAGTAGCAACTAAGATGGCTTTTTCTTCCTTCCATTTAGTGAGACGCGCCTCAGATTTTGGGTTCCCGTTTTCATTCCCCTGCAATATAGATAATAAAAGCCATCAGTAAAAACTGCCTCCAAGTACTTGAAACCCACTGAAAAATAGAGTAGAGACACACACCTCTGATACAAGTAAATGAAGGTATAGAACAACAGCAGTAGCAGCATAATCAAAGTGGAAACGACAACATAGAGCATATTCACCCTCTTCTGTACGCAGAAAACAAGTGGATGTTAGTTGAAAGCGAATGCTTTGTTAGAACTCTATGACGGGTAAGGCCATAAACAAGTTTCAGGCCTATGGAACACAATTGAAAATGAAGATAAAGAATAAAAGATAAAAGGCCTGCATCAATACAACGCAACCTAAATAAGCATGATAGGCTTTGTCCGATCTAGATGGTTACCTTTTGACCTTGAGAGAAAGGTTTCCGATTTCCGGTGCAAGTGTGGGCATCACAGAATTGGCGCAAGAAGAACTCTGCCATATCAATAATCCAAAAGGCAATATCATAAGAGGATTAAGAATAATGACTGCTTGTTTCAACTTTTGCAATTATGATGGAGAAAAACATACCATGAAGACGGCTCGCTGAAGGACCTTTGCTGACAGGAAAACAAGTATCAGCAAGACTCTGCACAGAATTGATAAAAATTTGATCTTATGAATACAGGAATAACCGGAAAGAAGCATTATACATCAGTTTAGTCACCACCTCACACAGATGTTTATTCCTAGCTGCTGCAGCAGGATTGCACTTGGTCTTCTTTGGTATATCCATCACGAGGTCACAATGAAGTGCGCCACACACATCTGCCAAGCACTTGCTGTGGCTCTGTAAGCACAATCAATGAAGAATTCAAGGTAAAATAATGGCAAGGCGGTGTTTCCACATCTGGAAAATTTAATAAATGAAGAAAATGGAAGAAATGTAGCCTCACCAATTCGGCACAGGATATTATTAACTCTATTTCCCAAGTGAAAATATAAGAGAACTAAAAAAGGGAACGTGATAGAACAATATGATTACTAACAGTAAAGTTCCATAAAGAGATCAAATGAGGCAAATAAGACATTTTGGACGAAAGAAAGTGAATATCTGTTTTATCTTTGACCAATATAAAGATTGGCATGTTCATTACCAGCTTTTATAAAGCAACACAGCAAATATTTCTAAAATACCCGAAGAATTGATTGGCCAAACAGCTTATCGTTGATTCAGTATGCATAGATAAAAGTTAATGAAACATTACTCAAGTCGACTACTTGAAACAAAATACTCCAATCTAATCTTAGTTTAATACAACTAAAAGCAACTAACCACGTGAAACAACCGAAGAAGATATTACTTCTTTAAGTAACTTGTGCAAGAGAACTTAACTAAGCTTCATTTTGAAACAATTTACGGTCACCAGAATAAATGCTAGGAGAAGATACATGTAACGGGAGAACATCTATGACCTACCACATTCAGCAAATTCCGATGCCTATTGTCAAAATGCTTATCAAGAAACTTTTCCTCGTAGAATCTCTTTTTGCAGTATCCACATTTCCATTCATTTACATCTATATGGATCTTGTGCTGTTCCTGATCTCTATACAGATCATTGTCAGGGTGCAGCCTACAGTCTCTCGAAATCTGATACCGTTCTTTCTCTACAAAGGGCATCAAATACTGCAATGAACAATGAAAACATAATCTTATTGATACATTAATAAGCCGAGTTTACAGTTTGAAAAAATGGTAGTTTATGGAGACTTATGATCTACATTTCCTTGCAAATTGCAATACCTCCTCAATTATTTTCCACGCTGCCCTACTTCTTTCTCTTGAACAATGTATCTCAGCAGAATCGCCAGCATCTTCCTCTAGAGTTCTGAAGTGAAAATCAAATAAGTAAACCCAAAACAAATGCTGACAAGAAACTCCATAGCGATAGCATTGTAATAATATGACATTAACGCTCAAACAACTATTTTGGTCTTGGTATAAGCCTCTCATTGTATGATTTTTCAAGTGTTGCAAAGAACAATAATTTAGCTTGTCTTCAACTTATTAATTCACACAACAAATACATTGCAAAAAATTTGCCAGCCTTCATTCCTATATCGAAATCTAACATTCAAAGCTCCACAGTACCTTGAAGTGGCAAATCCATCATTAACCTGTAAAAAAAAAAAAGAAAAAAAAAGGGTTATACGTTTAATAACAAAGGTCAAAACAAAAAAGCAACAATTCACTTCAAAGTCATAACTCATGAGACTACAAGGAACTCGAGAAAAATAAAATGTTAAAGAAGGGAAAAAAAATGATTTCTAATCCTAAAGTAGTAAGATTGGAGTGAACGCATAAATCATGATGAAAAACGGTTCAAGTACTAATTATTGAATGATTAAAATGTAGACCACTTCCTAGAAATGGAATGAATATTTGCCTATTAATGACACACGCACAGTGCTATGTTCTATTTTAGTATAGTTAACTCATTCACCGAAAAGAACCGAATAAAGAATTAGACTTAAGAGGTAAATTAGTTGGAAAGATTCATGAATTTGACAAGATTTCATTGGACGTGTTACTGGTAACTGTAAAAAAAAAAAACCTTGCCCACAAATTTTCTTCCTTTCGTGTTCTTTAATTATTATTATCTACCTGGTTATTCACGAATATAATCTTACACCAACCTGACGTTTGTTTAAATTCATTCAAATAACAAAATTCAAATTTCTTGACAAGAGAAACAAAGGAATCGAAGAAACTCATGAAAAGAAAAAGGGGGAAAAAAAAACATAAATCAGATCGAGAAAAAAAACCTGAATTGAAGAAGGGTATTGGAGAGAGAGCAATAAGCAGAGCAAGAAGAGAGAAGCAACCCATTTGGACTCCATGGACTCGACCAAATCGTCGTCTTCTTCTTCTTCTTCTTCTGCTTACACCTTTTTTTTTTTTTTTTTTTTTTCAGTGTTATGTTGGGGAAGAACCACCCCCGGTCTAGTGACCAATTAACAGGTGCCACGTCAAAACGTTGACGTTTGATGACGTGGCGTTCGTTTTCGGAGCAGATGGGCTCATGGGCCCAAGTTTTGCTTGTCGGCCCTTTGCTTTTGAGCTTTGGGTCCTCTTATCGCCGTAGCCCGTGGAGTCGAGATAAACGGCGTTATCATACAAAATGAGCTATCCTAAAAAAAGAAAAAAAAAGAAGAGAGAGAGAGAGAGAGAGAGAGAGATTATTGCTAGTGGAGTTTTGATTGTGTTAGGCCTTATTCATTTTGTAAATTTAAATTTTTAATTTAAATTGAGATATAATATTTTTTAAAAATTTTTTACTGTAACAAAAAAAAATTAAATGTGATATTTTCTAATAATTTTATAAAAATTTAAAATTAAAAACTCAAATTAATAATTAATCGTATTTTTAATATGTTAATAGGAAAAAAAATTCTCAATAATACTACATTGCTTTGGTCTCATTCTAGTCTCTCATATTCCTTTTGCTGTCGTTTCCGAGTCCGTTTTGTTTTCCGAGTTCAGCCGTTTTTTACACCATGGTTGTTTCCAAGTCCTATCGTTTTTTACATTATTGTCGTTTTACAAATCATGTCGTTTTTATGTTCTTGTCGTTTTCCAAGTCTTGTCGTTTTTAGATTATCGTCGTGTTCCAAGTCATGTCGTTTTATTACGCTCTTGTCGTATTTCCCTCGATGGAGAAATTTTCCATCTCCGGATCGCCGTTAACAATTGCGCTTGACCTTGTGTGATTCATTCAACATCAGCTTTCAGCTATGAGAGTTGCATTTAAAAAAAAAAAAAAAAACAGCTATGAGAATATAAAACAGGGTGACTGCAGATCGTGTGAGCCAATCAACTTGGTACCTTTTTTCAATGTACTCATTTTTCTCTCTTCCACGGTTCCAAAAGATGGAAATCTTTGCGTAGAAATTAGAAAAAAAAAAAAAAAAAAGGAAAAGTTTAGGGCCTTTTAGGTACTTCAAATTCATATCAGACATCAATTATTAAAGCCCCGTTGAATTGTCTGCGAGAAATAGTTAAACAAACTGATGCAGAATAATTCTTATTTTAATGCAAATTTCGACCCCACTCACTAACCTACTCCCATAGATAGATACAACAGGAAGGAAAAAAAAAATCGAGTTTTGACTTGAACAACGCAAAGCTCTGTTTTTTATTTATTTATTTTTTATTTTTTTGTAGATCTATGAGAGTCGAGAATTTCCCATTTGAATTCTGGGCGTGATTCGAGCCTCGTGGAGCATCCATGGCGGAATTCTTGTTCTGGGTTTTGATGTGTCTGTTTCTGTGTCTTTGCGTGAATGGGAGCGAAGAAGCGAAGAAGAGATATCCGCAGGAACCTCCGTGGAGGATCCACACGCTGTTCTCGGTGGAATGTCAGAACTACTTCGACTGGCAGACGGTTGGGCTCGTCCACAGCTTCAGGAAGGCCGGCCAACCCGGCCCAATTACCCGCTTGCTCAGCTGTACGGACGACGAGAAGAAGAGGTACAGAGGGATGAACTTGGCTCCTACCTTTGAGGTCCCTTCCATGAGCAGACACCCCAAAACTAGTGACTGGTAATAATATATATATATATACACACACACACGTGTGTGTGTATGTATGTATGTATATGTTTCTTTATTTATTTCTGCTTATATTCATATGTGTGCTGTCTTTACAAATTCTCAGCATATATGGAGTCATTATAATTAACTACTATATTGCTTGCATTGTAATCCGCTTCAATTATGCTGCACTGGGTTTTTTTTTTTTTTTTTTTTTTTTTTTTTCCAGGTACCCTGCAATTAATAAGCCAGCAGGAGTAGTTCACTGGCTAGAGCATAGTAAAGAAGCGGAGAATGTAGACTGGGTTGTGATTCTTGATGCAGATATGATCATAAGAGGGCCAATTATACCATGGGAAATTGGTGCTGAGAAAGGCAGACCTGTTGCTGCATATTATGGGTATTTTCCTCTTTTTTCTCTTTTTATTCCCCTTTGCAACTTAAGTTGTTTTTTCTATATCAAGAACAGCTAAGGCCAACTATGATCTCGTTAATTACTGTAGGATAAATCCTTATAGTTACAAATAGTGATATGTATGAGGAGACGGGCTAATGTCAAAACTTAAACACTGTAAATTTTTCATTCTGGTTGTTGGATTCTAGAATATGGACCATTTTGTTTTGTTTTGTTTTTTTTTTGTTTTTTTGTTTTTTTTGTTTTTTGTTTCTTACTTTCCCTTGTAGGGACTGTGGCAATCAACATACATAAGTATAATGAATTTCTCCTTCAGGTACTTGGTTGGATGCGATAATATTCTCGCTGATTTGCACACAAAGCACCCCGAACTCTGTGATAAAGTTGGTGGACTTTTAGCGATGCATATAGACGATCTTCGAAAACTAGCGCCCTTGTGGCTTTCGAAAACAGAAGAAGTGCGCCAAGATAGAGCTCACTGGGCAACCAATTTTACTGGTGATATCTATGGGAAAGGGTGGATCAGTGAGATGTATGGATACTCATTTGGTGCAGCCGAAGTGAGAACTTTTTTCAGTCTCTCCCCCCTAAAACAGTATTGTTTTCATACAAGAATCTATCTGAAGACATAATTTCTTGTGCTTGATACTAATAATTACTTCTATCTATTATTATCTTCCTTATTTTTCCAGGCAGGCCTTCGACACAAGATCAACGATAATTTGATGATCTACCCAGGCTATATTCCACGAGAAGGTGTCGAGCCTATTCTCCTTCACTATGGCTTGCCATTTAAAGTGGGGAATTGGTCTTTTAGCAAATTAGATCATCATGAAGATGATATAGTTTATAAATGCGGGAAACTCTTCACTGAACCTCCTTATCCTAAAGAGGTAAATGAACCAAAAATAGATTACTGGTCTATCTTGTGTGGGAGTGTCTAATATGTAGAGATATCCACTTGTGTCAAAGCATCATTTTGTTTCTCTTTACAATTATGATCTATTGGGGATCATTTGAATTCAATGTGATCGAACAAAGCATTGAGTGACAAATCTGTTTTGATGTACATAGGTTTCAGGCTTTTGGTCATAGCATTTTGGTTTTGTCCGTGGAAAGTTACATTCTTGCTCTTAATTGTTTGTATAGTGGTAATCTCTTTTTTTTTTTTTTTTCCCCTTCTTTTGGTGCAGGTAAAGATGATGGAACCTGATCCAAATAAAAAGCGGTCTCTGCTTATAAACATAGAGTGCATTAACACTTTAAATGAAGGTCTTTTAGCACAACATGCAGCAGATGGTTGCCCTTCACCGAAATGGTCAAAGTACTTAAGTTTTCTTAAGAGCGACACTTTTGCTGAACTGACCAAGCCAAAACATCCAACTCCTGCCAGTTTGAAACTTATGGAGGACAGAAAACCGCAAGAGGTCACTCATGAAGCTGAGAAGCCACATCCAAAAATCCACACCGTATTCTCCACAGAATGCACTCCTTACTTTGAGTGGCAGACTGTGGGACTTATCCATAGTTTCGGCTTGAGTGGTCAGCCTGGAAATATCACACGGCTTCTCAGCTGTACTGATGATGATTTGAAACAATACAAGGGCCATGACCTGGCTCCCACTCATTACGTTCCATCCATGAGCCGACATCCATTAACAGGCGATTGGTAATACTGTTATCTTGAAATTAGCTACTTTTTTATTCCCAGTTGGCTAACTCCTTCCTCAAACGTGATTTAAGATGTGCATCAGCATCTGAGATTACACATTTCACTAGCTTTGAGTGCATGATTTTTTCAACCAATTCTACACATGTTAATATCCTAAAGTATATGTGGCTGTTCATTATAAGAAATGTGTAACTTTATCCTCTCAAGGGTACTGCATCTAATGTTTCTGGAGTTCTCGTGTAATAAATGAACCGGATCTTGTATTCTCTCTGAAATAGCTGTCAATTTCCATTAAAAGATAACTGACTGATTGACTGACACTTACCCGTTCTCCTACCCACTATAACACAGGTGAATTTCATTTTTTTCTCCCTCTTCCATGCCAGGTATCCAGCAATTAACAAACCAGCTGCAGTCCTTCATTGGCTTAATCATGCAGAAATTGATGCAGAGTTTATAGTTATCCTTGATGCTGACATGGTAATGAGAGGTCCAATTACGCCATGGGAATTCAAAGCGGAACGTGGGCGCCCAGTTTCAACTCCCTATGAGTAAGACACATTATGCCTTTAAGTGTATAGGAATATAATATGACTCTCTTTATCAATCTGTTGCTCACTTTTCTAGTTCGTGCATCCTAGATACCTTATTGGATGTGACAATGAGCTCGCAAAACTCCATACTCGCCATCCTGAGGCCTGTGATAAGGTTGGGGGTGTGATCATCATGCACATAGATGACCTCCGCAAATTCGCTTTACTTTGGTTGCACAAAACCGAGGAAGTGAGGGCTGACAAAGATCATTACGCCACAAATATCACTGGCGACATATATGCATCCGGGTGGATCAGTGAGATGTATGGTTACTCATTTGGCGCAGCAGAGGTACTTATTTTCTACTTGTACAGCATCTATCTTGTAGCTTATTAATCTTCTCTTGGCATTCTTAACACATTCTCATTTTACTCTTCACTCGTTTGACAAGTAGGTGTAGAACTATTTAACGTGTCTCTTGGATACTTTGATGTGATCATGTTTTGCTTCCACTTTTCCTTGCAGCTCAAGTTTCAGCATCTCATAAGTGATGAGATAATGATATACCCAGGATATGTTCCTGAACCTGGCGTCAAATATAGAGTTTTCCATTATGGATTGGAATTCCGTGTTGGGAATTGGAGCTTTGACAAAGCAAAATGGAGGGACACTGATATGGTAAACAGATGCTGGGCCAAGTTTCCGGACCCACCTGAACCATCGACACTTAACGACACTGACAAAGATATAATGCAGAGGGATCTCCTTAGCATAGAATGTATGAGAACAATCAATGAGGCATTGCGGCTGCATCACGAGAGAAGGAAATGCCAGGACCCAAATTCCCCACCTTCCACCGTAAACTCGGATACTACTACTACTACTACTACAGAAGTTGTGCATTCGCGGAAATTTGGCAAGGTTGACACAAGTTATACTGTAAAGAGCAACAAGGCTGAAACGAACACCTCTCGGGAATTGTCAGAACCTACTCAGAAAGATGGTGGGTTTAGTCCATTGGGCTTCTGGATTGTTGTTCTGTGGGCGGTTTCCGGATTGGGTTTCTTGGCAGCATTATTGTTCTCGTTTTCGGGTCATAAAGGGAAAGGCACAAGAGGTAGGCAGCATAGAAACAAGAGAAAAGCTTGAAATCTTTCATTTTAAAAGAAAAGGAAAATGGCAGGTGTATTACGAGTCTTACACAGAAGGAAATCCACACCAATATTAATTAATGATCATAATTTATACATAGGGTAGTATCGAGAAGACATCAAAGTTACATATTCCTTAGAAACGTTGTGCTTTCTTTCTGTGGGATTGATTACGAGTAAAGGCTCCATCAATAATCTCATCATTGTATTTTTCTCACTTTTTTGGAGGATAACATTCTGTAAATTACGGATGTCTACTCTCCCTTGAGATTCTTTCTTTGTAGCTTGCTTAACCCCCAAAAAAAAAAAAAAAAAAAAAAAAAAAACAAATGTTCTTTGTAGTTTAAACACTCATATGTCGTTTGATTCACACGTCGTTTTTCATTAGCTTAGGCATAACTATGTCATTTTCTTTTTTAATGAGCAACACATGTTATGTAATATTTAATTTTTATGGATGGGAACACCTCGTCGTTGTAAACGACATGTTTTATCGTTACTAGAGCAACGGTCAATTCAACAATGCCGTGCCGTTTTGACTTTTGAAATCTCAATCCAATCCGGTTTTTCAATATTTTGGTTGGTTTGCTCTTTACTACCTAATCCGTTTCACCAATCTATTAGTTCCTTCCAAGCTCCATGACATTGTTGGTGTGAGTAAATATTCGATTTGGACCATGTAACTCTTGACTTGTTGTTCCTCATTGTCACCATCCTACCTACAATTTATTTGGCTCTAATTACCTAATTGCTCAAAACATGAAAACCAACTAAATTCAGCCAGCAATTCTATTTCTACCCAACACCAAATATGGTTTCTTCTCCTGCTTGTTAAGTATAATAATATCAGTTTTATACTGCATATTCCAAAATTGAGAAAAGCTTTACATTTACAAGTCTTAAACCAACCATCTAAAGAGTCCACATTGCATACATTTTGCCTTGTTAAGGTAATGTTCTAACTACTGGTTGTTCAGCCTATTACATCTCTCTACCCTCCATGTCCTAACAGCCACCCACTTTCTTGTTTCTTCTTGGGATTAAGGTTAGTTTATTGTTAAATAATGCCAAAGCTTCACTCTCTTACACACTTAAGCATGTTTAGTTCACACGTTTAAAATTATAATTTTGATTCTGTTACAGTAATTTTCTCTCACAAAAAATTTAAACAAAAAAAGTTCTAGTCAATAAGTTTTTTCGTAAAATTTAAATTTAGAATCAAAATCATTGACTTCAAAACTTATCTATCTCTGTTTTTTTTTTTTTTTTTTTTTTTAAGGTTTAAGAACTTTAGGGTGCGTTTAGTAGATGGATCCAAAATCATGATCCTGGTTCAGAATCAATATTTATTTACACTGATTCTGAATCAGTGTTTAGTTTGGATGATTCATAATCTGATGTGATGTTTTAAATTAACTCAAATCATAATTCTAAAACCAACATCATCTTGATTTACGGTGATTCAAATCTTTAATTCTAAATTATAGTTTCAGAATTATGATTTGAACTCAAAATCATGAATTATAGTTAGGGGTGTTCATAAACCCGCACAACCCGCAAACTCACCCCGCACCACCCCGAAAAAAGTAATCCGCAACATTATTTTTTATTTTTCGGGCTATTATACCTCCAATCCGAGTGTTTGGGGCGGATTGTGGGTTGAGCCCATAACACCCCGCAGCCCCCAACCCAACCCGCACAAAATAGGCTTATGTTTCGGCTATTAAGTTGTCGTATATGTAACTGCAGGGATCGCTCATGTTTTCTTGATCTTTTAAGTGTTTCTCCATTCTGCAAACTCATTATGCCTAATATTTACTTAGAAATTAGAATTCCTTTGTCAAGTAGTTAGTTCACGAGTTTTTTTTTTTTTTTTTTTTTGAGTTCGGTATGTGAGCTAAAGCCCTTGTTTGATTAGAAAAAAAAAAAAAAAAGTGAAAGAAAGGAATTGGTTGGGAGAATACTAGTTAAGTGTCCAAACCTCTATGTTTGTTTTGCTTAAGCTATTTGTTTTATATGTTTAAGACTAATTTATAAGTGTAGACTAAGTTATGTTTGTTTTGTATTTGATGTTTGATGGACTATTTTGCTTCATGTTTGATGTTAGATGGGTGATAAAGATTGGTTGTTATTTCGATTTAATGATGAAGTTTGAATATTATATTGAACTTTAAGTCATTGATTTTTTGAATGTTGAAACCGACCACCCCCAAGACCACCCCAACCCAACCCGAACATCGTTGGGTTGTGAAAATTTTCTAACATCGTTGGGGCCAAATATGTGCACCCCGCACCCTTTGGGGCGGGGGAAAAAAATTTCTACCCCGCACCAACCCAACCCATGAACACCCCTAATTATAGTTCTAATTTTATAATCATAATTAAAATTAATATGACTTAAATCTTTGTACCAAACAAACTTAGCCCCACCTTTCATATCTTAAAGAGTAGGTTTTATTCAACTTATATACCTAGTCCCATTCCTCCAATTACCATCATCTTTGATGTTGTACTTGCAAACGAGGAATGAAATGAAAGCCAGGCTGTAAATATAGCAATTAGAAAGGAGGCCACTAAAAATAAAATAAAAATAAAAATAAAAGAGGTCGTCTTTACAAATTCAAATTAACCCCAGACTTTTGGCCGTTGGAAGGGGGTGTTCAAAATGTGGGGTCCACAAGAAGCAGGAAAAATATTGGAGATGTTTCCGAAAACCATGGTTGAGTAGACCCCACTTCTGAAATAAAAAAAGATTTTCACTTAAAGCTGCTGTTTCTTTTTCTCTCTCTCTCTCTCTCTCTCTCTCTCTCTCTCTCTCTCTCTCTCTCTCTCTCAATATCTCCTAATGAAAGAAGCCACTTTTCTTTTCCACAACATGGGCCTTGGGGCTACTTTTTCCATTTAAAATTTCAAATTCAAATGGCTTGAGCTGAGCGTTGAGAAAAAGCCATATAGATAATCTCACAATCATAATAAGTAAAGAAACAGCAAGAGAGTTGTAAAGTTTGGAACTTTGGGAGTTTCTCTTCTCTTACTTACCAATGGGAGAAACAACTTGTCTCATGCAAGTGCAACAGCCATTCTCTTATGTTTCAGGCCTTCCCAATGAGCCCAATGAGGTCTCTTTTTTTTCTTCTTTTTCTTTTTTTTGGTACATCAAAAGAAAAACACATCTGGGTTCTTATGTTTGTTTTGTTTTGTTTTTGTTTTATCCTTCTAAAAAAAATTGAACACTTTTTTGTTTTGTTACAGGGAAATCCCATTCATGGACTTGGGCAATCAATATCTTTTGGAAGGTTCATGTCAGAGTCGTTGGCGTGGGAAAAATGGTCGACCTTCTCACACAACCGCTACGTTGAAGAGGCCGAGAGGTACTCACGGCCGGGCTCGGTGGCGCAGAAGAAAGCCTTCTTCGAAGCTCATTACAAGAACCTCGCCGCTCGAAAAGCAGCTGTCTTGTTGGAACAGGCCAATGCTGCTGCTTCTGCTTCTTCAGATCAAAACAGCACAGCTCAAGATTCGGATAAGCCGGTTTCAAACTCTGAAGTCCCCGTCGATGAACACGAATTATCGGTCGAAAGTAGGGCTGTTGATCATGCAAATGATGCTAAAATGGATGATTCTGAGCAACCAGTTTCCGTTGAGAATGTTAAAAAGGTTGAGTTTTTAAGAGACTTGAATGAGAAGACAGCAAAAATGGAAAAATCTGTGTCAAAGGTGATAGTTTTGATATATCAAAATTGCAGTTGAATTTTTGTTTTTCTTTACAAATCTGTGATGCTCGTAGTTGTTCTTTTTTTTTTTTTTTTTGGTTATTGCAGAAAGATCAAGAAAAAAAGAAGATAACGGTTTCTTCTTCATCAAAGTCATCAACAACAAAATCTGTAGTTTCCGCAAAACCATCAGCAAAATCTGCAGCTCCTAATGCCACTCCATTAAGCAAAAAGCCTTTATTAGAGTCAGCGGATAAGAAGAGATCAACACCAAAATCACTGCATAATAAGGCAGTTAATTTCACTCCCATTAGAGAGATTAATAGATTAACGTCAACTGTCATTAGAAAGATTGATAATTCCAGATTTGGGACCACTTCTTCCAAGCCTACTAAAGATTATTGTTCCACTCCTTTAAGGACCCCAATTACGGTACCTTTTTCTTTTTCTCTGAAATTTTTCTCATTTATTATTGCATTTGATTTTTTGTTTTTTGTCAAGTGTACTAAAAGAGATTAATTGTCATTAAAACATATAGGTGTCTAAGAATGGGACAAGTCAGCAGACCCCATGTTCTGCAAATAGAAGGTACGTGTCAAACAATGATACATTTCACATGTTATTAAAAACATAAGCGAATGTTTTGTACTTATGTAAATTTGATTCTTGTATGCAAAAACTGTGCTTTATTTATTTGAATAATATAGGACTACAACACCAGTTAATAATCCCTCAGCCTCTGGAAGCAAACCAACAGGCCCAAGATGGCGCTTGCTTGCAACAGAGTAATAATCTCTTTTCTCTAGCACTTGCTCTATTATATTAATTTTGATATTTATTGGTAGATAGAAACGAAGGAAATGAAAAATGAAAACAAAGTGGAAAAAGTACTAGTAGGTCTTACCTATAATACATTTATCATTGGAGATATTATTCAATTGAAAATGTGAAATTGAATTCTTATATAATTGTTTTTACTTACTTGTCCTCATTTTAAAGAGATGGTTAAAGTAGTAATCATATAAATCACTCATTCTCTTTTCTTCCAAGTTCCAACAGATTCAAACAATGAGGAAAAGACAGCAATTACTTCTCCCATTCCTCAATTTATTTTCTGCCCTTTGTATTTTTTTTTTTCCATCCTTCCTAATGAAATCTCATTTTTGGACATGAGTCTACTTTAAGGGCAATGCTTACATAACATCAATGGAAAGAAAACATGAGAGTATTTCTCTTTCCAATGATCCTTGTGTTCACTCACTAAATTAAGAATACACTTTTTCAATTCTTTTTCTTTCGAGGGAAAAATACATTTCTAATTGTTGATGGATAAGTATACACTTGTATTAAATGATTGATTCCCTTCCTTTTCGTCTTCTTTCCTCTCTTAAATCTCTTTTCTATTACATTCCATTACGAGTTAGCAAACACGCCCTAATATAAGCTCCTCATAGCAGTATTTTAAAATGTAGGTGCTAAGATCCCTTGTCGCAAGATAATTTTCCACTAAATTTGATGGGACCGTTGAGTTTTTTCTGATTTGCTTTTTTTCTTGCATGTGTTGGCCAGTTGTTCAAAGTTTTTGAGTGCTTGCAAAAACAAAACGCGCTCCCCATTCTCCTACACCCCTTTCAGCTTGAGGACTGAAGAGAGAGCTGCCAAAAGAAAGGAGGTATGACTCTCACTTTTCTTTTCATTGTTCATTTTTGTGACTCAAATTATGTGCTATCAAAATTGCTTATCATCATTCATCAATCTCATTTTCTCCTTATTGTCTTCAGAAACTTGAAGAGAAGTTCAATTCCAACGAGGCACAAAAAGATCAGCTAAAGACACAAGTCAAGGTTGTTCCTCTCATCAACAAATTGATACAAATTCAGCCATACAAATACTTGATACAAGATTTAGCTTGAAGTAAAAAATAAATAAATAAAAATGTGCAGAAACACTTGTGTGTCTAACAATATATAACAATTTACTTACCAATCATTTATGCAGGAAAAAGAAACTGGAATATTGCGTCCAGGTTTTTGCTTTAAAGCCAGGCCACTGCCCGACTTCTATAAGCAAAGAAAAGCAGCAGAGAACGACGATATAAAGAAGGTACTTTCTTAGCTTTATGTTATCCATTGAGGTTCAGAAATTTGTTACAGAAAATCTGAATTGATCATCAAGTCTTGAGCTTTGATATCCGGACTTTTGCTCTTTTTCGGGTTTGCACTTTTTTTTTTTTTTTGGCAGGTTCCGCTTACTCATCCTCAATCACCAAAGCTAGGAAGCAAGTTCACTCCCAGTAGAGTTGAGAGCAGAAACCCTCAAACTCCTAAAAGGCCACCAGTGAAGAACAATGGCCCCAAGCAGGTCCAGGGAAAGAATGCTCGTAGCCCTACTTGTTCTCTCATTTCAAGAGCCACAAGGACCACAACTATAACTCATGAGAACAGATCTCCAAATATTCAGCATGGTTAGTTAGTTAACCGAGCGGAGAAATCTTTAAGTCTGCGTCGAAAACAGAACGTTTTCTTCAGAGATATTAGAGTTAGAGTTAGATCTATTCATAAATTCGTTCCAAGTTCCACTTTGTAACTAGTATTCTGTAGAATAATCTTGTTGATGTAAGACTTGAATCCTTGGATCTGAACTGTGATGTGCTTTTTTGCTGGTAATATGCACACTTCCCATTGATTTTTGTTTCCATCCCTCTTGAAAGGTGATAAAATAAATAGGGAAAAGAACCATAGTAAAAGAAGATAAAGGCACAGAGAAAGAAGGGTTTGATATTCTTTTATTGTGAATCAACATAAAATACAAGAAGTTATTAGAAAGATATTTGTACAGTATTTACACTAGGTTCTGTTTCTGAACTACATTTTTGGTCACCTAATGTCGGAAATACAATTATGTTGATTCTCCAAATCCAGCAACAATAACCAATTAGCCAACAATTCTCATGCGCTAGCGCCAAAAGTTACCACAGTAGTTTTCAAGCTCTTGCATTTTTTGTCCATCTCTTCAAAATGTACTGGGTTGGAATCAACTTCAAGTTCCTATAATCAAGCACTTTCAACGCATGGCTGCATAAAACTCCAACAAATTCGAATTTCATACAGTTGCAGGCAACAGTCTCGTCGGTAGAATTAAAAGTAACTGTGTACTCCCTCTGTTGCCCATATATACTTACTCTGTACTCGAATAATGCCCCGCTATGAGTGCAGCGATTCACAACAATATTCAGACATTTTTCATATTCCTGCTGCAACAGTTCAAAAATTGGTGGGGTGTAAATATCCCTTGCTTGCTTCAAAAGAATCACATCCCCCATTATCCTTGGTGGGCGTTGGGTCATATCGTAGTTGGCTTCTAACTCTTTGTAGTGCAGATCATTCACTACCTTTGCTAGATGCTTTAACAACAAAATCACGTCTGAATCAGGCTTTAAGTGCTTTCTCAAGTTTGAAGTGAAAATTTCACATCGTAATGCACTTTCTATGTCAGCAGAGAAAATATGCCTTCCATATGGTATGGCCCATTTTTCTCTATCTTCATATATTCCATGCAAATATTCATTTTCCCAAAGACCGTGCAGGTCCAGCATAGCATTCCAAGCATTACTGAAATCATCCTCCTCTTCCTGATCAAAAAAGCAACTGCTTAAATCACTGCCAGAGGAACTTGAACCAGCAAACATGTAACCGAGCTGTTTCAGTGCATTCTGGTAGACGTGCCACGCACACATTCGATGATGTGTTCCTGGAAACACTGAACTGATTGCCTCAGCCATCACTTCATCCTGATCCGTGAAGATGGTCTTTGGTTTTTTTCCAGACATCGCCTCTATGAAAGTTTGAAATAGCCACTTGTAAGATTCAACAGTTTCATCGTACAATAGTGCAGCACCAAATATCATCATTTGCTTATGATGATTTATTCCGATGAACGGTGCAAAAGGTCTGGAATCTTTATGTATCTTGTAAGTTGTGTCAAAGCAAACAACATCACCAAAATCACTATAGTCCATCACCATCTTTGCATCAGCCCAAAACACATTCGTTATTTGATCTTCAGCATCAGGTTGCATAACATAGAAAAATGAAGGGTTTTTATGCTTTCCCTGAAAATATTGCTGAATTTTTCCAGCTTCTCCTTCCCTCATTTCTGTTGTGCGTTTGGAAGGTAGTTTATTCTTATAATCTATGGGATCAAAACTGAGGTCATTGCAATCTCTAAAATTCTTATACACTAATTCAGAAGCTAACATTGGCTGACCGTTAGGACTATCCACTAAATTTCCTTCAACTTGAGCCGCAACTAATCTCTTTTGCGATCGTAACATGTGAACTCTACATGGAGCGACAAGCTCATGATTGTGCTTCTCTTCAAAGTGAGTGACACGATATTTACCGTCAGGCTGTCGAGAAATGACCAACTGTGCCAAACATCCAATCCTGGTTTCCTTTCGAGGCCTCTTAACATTCATATCCCGTCTGTCTCTCTGCCGGAAACCTTCCCTGAAGCAAGTAAACCTTCTCGACGCTACAGCACCATCTATCTTACTCCTATTTACATAATCCTTCCTAACACTAAAACCTACTCGTCCAGCATACACATTGTAAAACTCATACGAATGATCTTCCGAGTCAAACGCCATTCCAAGCTTCGGCACCCCATCCACCACACAATCATTACCCAAATCAGCTTCAACTGCTTGAGCAAAAGTCAATCTCTTTTGCGAGGGCAACAAGTGAGCCGTAGAAGAGGTTACAAACTCATGATTGTGCTTTTTTTCCAAATGGGTGACGCTGAACTTGCCGTTGGGTTGACGTGCAATAGTCATATGTGCCAAGCAACCGGTTCTCGTCTCCTGCCGCGGCTTCCCGGCACTCGAATTCTGCTTGTTGGGCCGATAACCTTGCCTGTAACAAGTGTACCTTCTGGAAACCACTGCACCATTTATCCTACTTTTGTTTACGAAATCTTTTCTGATGCTGAAACCTTCCAAGACAGCATATCTGCTATAACACTTATATGCTTGGTCTTCTGACTCAAACTCCATGCCAACTTCCGGCACCAAATACATATCTTCCTCACCTTTAACAAAACTACCGGCTTCTGATACCTCACCACGGCTAACATTCGGGCTCCGAGACTCCGACTGACGATGAAAATCCATTTCACACTTGTTAGAAGACGAAAATTTTGTTTTTGGGGTTTGACATTCTTCACCATCAATTTCCACTTGGCCCTTGCGTTCACCATTAACAACTTCCACACCCATATCCACCCCCATTTGAAGGCTCTTATCGTCATTTTCTTCTCGCCGGTGACTCGATATATCGGGCTCGGTACAGTCCATTGACCTTCATTGGCGACATTGTAACAAGAAAGCAAAAGAAATGGTGATAAAGATTCAGAGAAACACTTTCAAATTTCAATATTTGAGCAGAATTCGATCAGCAAGAGCCGTTATTTAAAGTTTAATTCTTTACAATGTAATCGGAATCCATTAGAATTTAGCAGAAAAATTGACAATGCAATGGATTAAACAATAGACCACGATTACTCGAAAAAAAAAAAAAAAAAAAAAAAAGATAAAGAAGAAATAAGGAGCCAAAAACTAAACGAATATCGAATTACATAAGGGCCAAGCATGAAGAATAGACAGTAATCCTCGGATGAACCGAACAGGAAAAATCTCAGCAGAGAGAGAGAGAGAGAGAGAGACCTGAAGAGCGAGAGTGAGCAGCAGAAGAAGAAACGGGAAATTTCCGCTGCGTCGTAACGTAGAGGAGTTTGATGAGCTTGGGGAGGATCAACGGACCAGATCTATCTGATTTTGTTAATTGATCGGACTGTATAGTGTGAAACGGCAGAGAGCAACCGGAGGAATTGTAGAGATGAGGGCTCGTCTCCGCGTCGTTCGGTTACAGAAAAGGAAAAGAAAGAAGAAAAAGAGTAGAGATACCTAATGAAGGACAGTAAACTGATGTGGGCATCTTGAATTGACGTGGCGGAAAATCATTTGCCAATCAGCGTGCGTGCATTCAGGGTGCTTTTGCGGACAAAACAATGCTAAAAGTGGGTGCGGCTTATTCGTAGTCCAACAATGTTATTAAGTTAAGCACTACGTATCGATAAAAAGTTGATTTTAGGATGTAATCATTGAAGCATCTTTAAGGGAGATTTTTAAATTTTAGATAAAAATAATTAAATCGTGTTTATTTTATTAATTTAAATTTAAAATTTAAAATTTTTTACAGTAAAATATTTTTAAAAATAATTATAACTATTATATAAAATTACACTTTAACACGAATCAACGAATTAAAAATTTAAAAAGTTATTTTAATTAGTAATTTTTTAATGAATCACTTTAACCATACTTTCTACTGTAATTAAATATATATTATTTTAATATTTTTTAAGTTTGAAGTATAAATAAATTTTTTTATTTTTACTTTATGTTAAAATAAAAAATAAAATAATGAAAATAATTAATAATTAATTACTTTTTATTAGCTATATTTAATTGGTAGAAAATGTTTTAGTTAACAATTTAATTAATGATTAGAGTAAAAAAAAATTTAAAAATATGAAATGACTTAAGTTAGAAATTTAGACTTACTCTTAGACGTTATAGCAAGACTTGACATAATATATCAAGAGCATAATATGAATACCCACATCAAATGCTTTTTCAATCAATTAATGCCTATTGTTGTCAGACCGAGATGGATGGGGTAAAAAAAAATTTCGTTGTTTCTGTTTTAAAAATCAAAGTGGAATTTGATTAAACTGAAAAAAAAAAAGTAATGTAAAAAATAGTTCCAAAAGTTTAATCCAATAAATTCAATATCCGACTAGCCAATATATTAATACAAGTTTTCCTCCAAATAATCAATTGGAGAGAAGGATGAAAGGATTAGCTTAGAGGTCTCAAAAGGGTTGGGCCAACACAGCTCTTTTGATCCAGGCCTATCACGAGTTTGGGTTGATCTAGGCACATCCCTATATTGTAGAGGACCGAGCCTGAGGGGAGACTCTCAGGCCCAACCTTAGCCTTTGGCTTTGGTCCTTAAGAGCTAGGACCGGGCCCGAGCTCAGGCCCTCCTATTGGACCTTCATAGAGCTGATCTTTTAGGACTTTATTAGGACGGTCATACTAAAGATCATGTTCAACGGTCTAATTTATGACCGTTGAGCAGGCACCGGTCGATCAGTGGCTTACAACTTTTCTGCTATTGGACAATTGAATTACAATGGATTCCCCTCAAAATGAAATTTTAACTTAATTTTTTTAATGCATTTGAGTTTCACTTATGATTCACAATTTTTTTAGGATTTTTTTTTTTTTTTTTTATAATTTCATATTTGATGACAACAAAAAAAGTAATATATCATATGCCCTACAAAAATGTGATTTATTGAAATAATATAAATAATTACAAGAAAATGACTAGTTGACCGGAAGACATAGATCGACTGGTTGGTACTAAAATGCCTCAAACCTCATTAAAATTTCACGTCGCGGGTCTAGGTTTTCACGGGTTGTGCCTGACGCCTAAGCTGCGGGCCTCAAACATGAGGCCCAGTCCAAAACCTACTAACCAGCCCGACCTGACCTATAACAGTATAGGATTAGGCCGGGCCGAATTAACTACTGTAGCGGACTGAGCCGGGCTGTCTAGCTCAATTGACACCTCTATATTAGCTCAAAGAGGATTAGGTCTCATTTTCGTATTTCCTACACGCAATAGGCCATTCAAAACAAAATTAACTGGCAAAGCAGATGCAAGAAGAGGCCACGCTAATCAAGAACCACAACATTTTATAATAATAATAATATGAACAAGAGACTTCATGACAAATTACACGCTCGAGAAAAAAAAGTTGTACAATTAAAAAGAAGAAAAATAAACGATCCCTTGTCAGTTACAGAATGCGACAATTGAAGGATAAACAAAGAATCACATTTCTCCAACCAAACACCAACCATCATCCCCTTCCACTTGCTCCAACACAAAACCCACATCACAAAAACTCATTTCTTCATCATCGTCACCATGGCCCACTTGATCAGCATTACTGATCTCAACCCCTGATTGAATAGGACTAAAACCCACCGTATGATCCTTGACATAATCACCAACTTCCTCCTCATCACCATCACGATCATGATCATCCAGGTGAAAACTAGACATATGATCCACAATCCTAGTGGCGGAAGCACCGGAGAAGTTCAGACCGGGTCGGGAGTCAACGACCCGCAAAGTCAACAACCTGTAGTTGGAAACGACGTCGCGTGATTTCAGCTTCTGGTTTCCCTTGGCCTTGTCCTTGGCCTTGCATGTTGGGTGCAAGTGGCAGCCGTTGCACCTGGGCTGGCTACACTTTCCGGTGAACTTGGAGTGGTTGGTGGGCTTCGACGGGACCCGGGTGAACAGCCCGGCCGTGGCAGGCGAGTCGAACCGGTTGACGAGTCGGGTTTCAGGTTTCGGGTTCAACGGGGTCGGTAGGATCCGGTATGTCCGGACCATCCCGTGTTGGCGACCCTCCCTCTTCATTTCCGGCCAAATTGAGCTCTGAGCTTAAAAAAATAATTATTATAATAATTGAGAGTGATTTTGGAATGGTGATGGTAGTGGTGTGTGTGTGTATATATATATAAAGCTATACTTTTGGAGAAAGGAAGCTCGTGAAGCAAGGTAGTTGATATTGATGATGTGCGTGTGGTCCAAGACAATAACTTTGACATTTGACAGATCATATTTAGATAAAGAAATGGATATTTATGTATATATGTATATATTATGTGACATGTGTGCAATGAGCATGTGTTTTGGGGATGATAACGTATTTTCACCGGCCTTCACATTTTTTAGCATGGGATTACATTAAAATATATATGTAATATAATATAATTGTTATGAAAATTAAGAAAATGTAAAATTAAGAAGAAAAATTTTAGAGAGAAAAATTAGAGAGAGTTTTATTAATTTTGTGAAGGTATATAAAATGAAGAGTTTTGAAGTTCTATTTATAAGAATTTTCAACACTATTCACAGTTATTATTTATATAGTACTTATTATTTACGGTTATTATTTGAACAGTAAAATTCTGATATGAAGAGTAACTTTGATTGATTTGTATAATAATTTTAATTGAAGTTGACAGTTACTATTCATAATAATAATCAACTTTTTTAACGTATTGGGAATTAATGGACAATAGGAACCTCTTTTTTTTATTTTTTATTTTTTTTTTTGCTTTTATCTTTAATTATTTGAGCATTATTATTATTTTTTTCCTCAAAAGTTCTGGAATCTTGATTATTTGAGCATTATTTGGTTGGATACTGCATTATTTGGCCTATACGAGTAAGTCACCCTCTGTTAATTCTAAGAAAAATGAGACAAAATATTTTTAAAGTGCATTGATTTGAATTTTTATCATTTATTTTTTTATTAATATCCTTTTTAATTAAGTAATTATATTAGTTAAAAGAATATTAATCAAGAATATGAGATAAAAATCTAATCTAGACACATGCACTTTAAGTAAGTTGATCTTATGTAGATAAATCATAACTTTAACTTTTATCCTAGTGCATAATTCACTTAACTATTATTAAAACCTCAAGATTAACTACAGTCTAATCAAATAAGGATATAAAATTTCTCAAGATTAATAGTTATTTACAAGTACACAGTGCTCAGACGTTTATAATATATGACTTCTAATTGCTCCAAAAACAGATGCTTTTCTTTTTTCTTGTATGTAACGTGAAAAGAAAAATTAAGCAGATCTTAAGGAGCTAGTGGTCTAATTTTCACATTACAAGTATGAAGAGAGCATATATACTTATATATGTGTATATATATGTGAGTGTGTGTGTGTGTGTGCCTGTATGTATAATATATCATGCGTTTTACGGCCAAGGGCTAAGCCTCAAACGTTTTGTGAATGATCTGGTTGATTAAAGGAATCAATAAGTGGATCTTTTTCCGCGTTGATCTTGCCAGGGACATGTGCTTTCCTAGCAGGATATAGCAAGAAATGTTGACACAGGAAGATAAGGTCATAGAATGTGGATACCTGCATATATGAGTATTTCATTCAGCGAAAAGAAAACTTTGTGTCAGCAAAATTAGCTAAAAGTTTCATTGGACATCATATTAATAATAATGATGACAATTAAAAAAAAAAAAAAAAGCTTATAGTTGTGGAGAAGATAATGGTCATTGATGTTGATGGATGATTTAGGAAAAAATATTACTCTTGGAGTTGGGAACAAAAATAAATTCTTTACTCTGCACTAATATTATACGATATGTTTACGCAAATGCATGTTACTTTTGCAAGGATTTTGATTGGTGACTAAAATAATTTACCAAAAATCAAACGTAAAGCACATACCAAAGACAGCAGTATCTTCCCAATATTTCCATAAAAGTTCACCCAAGAATCTGCAAAAGACCAAAAACGTCTTAGAATAAATAAGCTAGCCGAGATGATTACTACTACATTTTAGTTGAGAAAATTAAGATGAGACAAACTTTGATCTATAGATTGTACAGCCATCTGCATAAAATTCGCGACGCTTCCCGTGAAGTTAAAAAAAATATTGTAGATACTGAATCCATCAGTGCTCTTCCGCTTGAAGTTCATGAATGCCTACACTTCATAATTAAGTATTTCAAATACCATGCATGGACACTGATTTGGCTTGTAATAGAAGAATAAAGTTGTGTACCGCAGAGCAATCACATGCCTTCTGAAGGAAATTAAACCTCAAAAGATTATGAAACTCTCAAAATTAGGTTTAAAATTCAACTGTTTAATCCATTTATGGTCATCATTGGGTGCAGAGGAAAACAAAAGAGGGAGACATTTCTGACCTGAGGAGTATATTTGATGGCTGCCATAACTACTTGGATTGAGCTGTAATATACAATGAATTGTAGTAGGCAGGAAAGTAAAAATAAAATCACAATCCAAAAGTTATCCATTTTTTTAAAGCAATCTAAAAGCTACCAATTACCAACTTCGTTAATTTGTTTAAAACGTAAGTGCGTTGATTTTAGATGCGTAATGGCTTTTATACCGATTAGTTTTTAAGTTATTTTACCAGACATAAATGTGTAACTTAGAACTTTGTGCAAGAGTCAAACGCGCCTTCATTCTTGAAGTTCTGCTCTTTTAAGCCAAAAGGATTTAGATAAAGAAAGAAACTTACTTGAAAATATTGATCAACCAAAGCCAAGAATGGGTTGGCAAGGCAATGAAGAAACAAACTCCAGCAGTAAACCACACTACGGAGACAATTCCAATACTAACCTTAGAGAATGTCTGACTTCCCCGCTACAATATTAAAGTCATCATTCAACACAACACAAAAAGCCATATTCAAAATTAGTTTTGCAATATAATAATTACGAAAAAACAATAATTTAATTACCTCATAAATTGCAATTTGGAGTAAGTGAATTAATGCTAAGAGAACAGCGTGAGTTGAGAAAGCAACATCATTTGCTGCTACGGGTATCATCTGCAACAAATATCACAGACATATAGCGACTGAAAATTGTTTTAAAAGCAAGTATTTAAATGAACTCAAACCTCTTTGGAGCCGTACTCATCACTGACATATTGCACTGAAAATTGTGTTAAAAGCAAGCATTTAAATGAACACAAACCTCTTTGGAGCCGTACTTCTCAAAGTACTGTTTTTGGACATCGGAGCTAAAGTAGAGAGTGGCGTTGTAGATGAGGTAAGAAGTGTGCTTGGTCAAATTTAGTAACACGAAATCAAAGTTGAACCCAACAACACTAGACAAAAACAAAAACCATGAACAAAAAAATATATGTATGTGGATATATAATTCACGCAAATTAAGAAGAAGAACAGTTCATGATGGGAAATATAAGTGTTTACCTTTTTCTGCGGAAATTCAATATGGCTTGTGGCCAGGGAGCGAAGATCCAAGCAATAAAAGTAGTCCAACCCAGAACTTGATATGCGATTTCCAGCGGAATCGAATTCCATGATGCCATTCCTCCTTCTCCAACAGAATCGAACCTTTTTTTTCTTTTTCAATTATGTTGTTAAGCTTGAATCATTGTCTAGTATTTTTTTTTTTTTTTTTTTCAATGGGAAATTATATTCTAAGGTGCAGTTTAAAGTTGAAAAAAGAGCACTTCTATTTGGCTACGCCGTGGAGTATTTTGACATTAACCATGTTGAACACTGTTGTTTTTACTTTTCTTTTTTAAGAAAATTAAGCGTGTATTTAGAATGAAGATATAATTCGTAATTTTTAAAAAATACATATAATAAAAATAATTCTCAATTATAAATTTAAATTTATGAATTAAAAGTCCACAGGCATATTGATGGGCTTGTTAACTGAAAATGAGATGTGAGCACTAGTCCAGGTTTGACGAGAGTAGAAAAGAACAGATGGGAAACGCTTTTAATCATCGTTCACAGAAGGGTAGTTGTCTTTTCAGAAAACTAACTCCGTAGAAAATCCATGATGTTTGATAAACCATTTTGTCGCTATTAATTTATAAAAAATAGTAAAAAATAAGTTAATATGAAAAATTTAAGAAAATATATAGGTTAATTTTTAGTTATAGAAATTAATAAATTATAATTTATCAAGTTATGGTTTATAATCAGATAAGTTATGGACAAACTTATCAAGTTATGGTTCATAATTAGATAAGTTATGGATAATTATGAATAATAACTTGTCAAGTTATGATTCATAACCAGATAAATTATGGACAAAAATAATAATTTGGCCTCTTTATTAACTTATGTAACCTATTAACTTATTAATTTTAATTCATTTTAAATTTTAGCCTATTTTTCTCTTTCTCCTTAATTTATCCTAAAAGTCTGGCTATATACATGTTTGGGGCGGATTTTTTTTAAGACGTCATAATTGGTTGCTTCTAATTCTGAAACAGAGGGCAATGAGTATAACTTAGGATTTATTTTTTTAGAGTGTGATTTAAATATATTTTTTGAGTTAAATTTGAGTTATAATTTAAATTAAAATTATAATTTAAATAAAATTAAAATTTAAAAGTACATGAACTTAAATAAAATTATAACTTAAATTTTATTGTAAAAGAACAACCTTTAATCTTGTGCATTTTACTTTCCATTGTATTTAACTCGTGCTTCAGGAAAAAAAAGAAAAAAAAGAAAAAAAGAAAAAAGAGCTACATGATTAATATTGATTGAAGTATTAGCTCAATGACTTTTTCTCCTCTTTTCCTTTCCCCTATTTAAATAATCGATTGAATGACTAGAAAAGTATTTTAATATTATTTGTACATACTATTTAAATCTTTTAGAAAATTTAATGATATTAGACTTAATTCAACCTAATAAAATCGGTTTGTTAGAAGAAGATTGTCCTCACTTTATTAAGTGAATCACGCTAATATCTTCAGCTAATGTGAAATTCTAATACGCCATCTCACATACAGCGTGAATCATGCTAAATTGCTATGAATAAATCAATATTAGGGGACCCAACATTATAAAACTAAGCCTGCTTTGATATCATTTTATAGAAATTAAAAGATATTGGGCCTAACTCAACCTAACAAAACCTGCTTATTAAGAGAGGATTGCCCTCACTTTATTAAGTTGATCATGTCAATATGATACGGCTAATCTTCGCTTCGGGAGTTAGCCATCGATCTACACTCTTCGAGCGAGTGCCGGCTCCGGATTAATTGCATAATAGATTGCTAGAAGGAATTGAGAGACAGAAAAAAGAAAACAACTCGGAGGAGAGACGGAGGAAGAAAATGAGAAATTGTATTAAGATTGTTCATGCCATCTACAATCTACAGCCCGCCTTATATATCTCACCTCGGTACATTTCCAGAGGAAGGTAAGGCCGATCCTAACAGAAATCAGTTACACCGCAAAATGCTAGCAAGAAGAGAAAATAGAAAGTAAAAACGTCTTATTGAGAATACCGAAGATTCCCCTACTCTGAGTTGTCAAAACGACACTCCCACTTGCTAAACGACGTAGTCTCTCAGCCATGTTGGAGGCTTCTTAACACGTATTGGGCCGGACGGTTTCTGCTTAGGCCCAATCTGCTATTCAATTCTAGGCGCCTTGGAGTCCGCCTCTGGTAATCCATCTGGTCTAGCCTGAGTAGTGGTTGGAGTAATAGGCGGGGTCGTATCATTCCCCCTCCTTTAAACGCCACCTTGTCCTCAAGGTGGAAATCCGGGTACGTGTCACAGAAGACAGTAAAATCCTCCCAGGTGGCGTTCTCGGGAGTACTCTCGGTCCATTGCACCAACACCTGGCGGTGCTCCTTCCCGTGGCGTAGAATGGTACGCGAGGCACAAACAGCAGCCGGTACGGAGACTGGCTTGTTGTCCAAACTGGTCAAAGGTAGGGGAAAATGCTCAGGGGTAACTAACCCTGTGTAAGGCTTGAGGACGGACACGTGGAACACGGGGTGTATACGGCATCCACTCGGTAAGTCCAGTTTGTAGGCCACCTGACCGATTCGTTCCAAGATAGTAAAAGGTCCATAAAAACGTTTACTTAGCTTCTGAGATGCCCTGTGAGCTGCAATGATTTGGCGGTATGGTTAGAGCCGCACCAACACTTTGTCACCAACTGCCAGCTGAAGTTCCCGACGATGAGCGTTCGCCTTTTGGACCATGCGGTGTTGGGCCCGACGTAAGTTGTCCTTCAGGGTCTGTAGGAGGAGGTCACGTTCCGAAAGAGCCTCGTCGAGAGCTTGGATTGAAGTAGAGCCCTGTGCGTAGGCGGGAATTATAGGGGGTCGGCGGCCATACAAGGCTTGAAAAGGTGACATCTGAAGACTGTTGTGGTAACTAGAGTTGTAGCAGAATTCAACCCAACCAAGCAGCGAGACCCAAGCTTGAGGTTTGTCCTGAGTAAAAGCGCGCAAATATTGTTCCAATCCGTGGTTCACCACTTCCGATTGGCCGTCGGTTTGCGGGTGGTAAGCGGTGCTGTGGCGCAACGAGGTCCCGCTCAGCTCAAAGAGCTTCTGCCAGAAATGACTCAGAAATACCGGGTCACGATCCAAAATGATAGAGCTAGGAAACCCATGAAGTTTCACCACCATATTAGCAAACAGCTCTGCGGTCTTGAGAGCTGTGAATTGCGAGGGAAGTGGGCCGAAGTGTGCCGATTTGGTCAGCCTGTCAACCACTACGAGAATAACGGTAAACCCGTGTGAAGCTGGGAGACCTGTAATGAAGTCCATGGTGACCTTATCCCAGACTAGCGTGGGTATTGGTAACGGCTGAAGCAGCCCTGCGGGTGCTTGTGTTGAGTGTTTGATTTGCTGGCATATGAGGCAGGCGGCGACATAGTTTTCCACGTCCTTACGCATTCGCGGCCAATAAAAGCAAGAAGAAAGACGTATCAATGTCCGTTTGATGCCCCCGTGACCAGCTAATGGTGTCGCATGAAATTCATGCAGCAATGCAGATTTCAAAGCTGAATTCGGACTAAGGACATACCAGTTGTGGAAGCAGAGGAGCCCGTCTATGACGGAATAGTCTGATGATAATTTCCCCATAATGAACTGGTGATGAAGTTGGACCAAATCCGGTAAGGTAGTGTTCTCGTGACGGAGATTCACTAAAAGATCGCATGAAGGGCGGCTGGTCAAGGATAAGCAGAAAGAGGCTACCTCTGTGTTCTCGCGAGAGTGATCCTCATGCACGCGGGACAAGGCATCGGCGGCTTGATTGGTGCTACCACGTTTGTATTCAATTCGGAAGTGGTACCCCAATAACTTCCGAATGTAAAGTTGTTGGTCTGGCGTGTTAATGACCTGCTAAAAAAGTTCCTTAATGCTCTTATGATCGGTGCAGACTACAAAGAAACGGCCGAGGAGGTATTGTCTCCACTTTTGCACTATTGCAGCAATGGCATGTAACTCCTTGAGGTACGTAGAGGCAGCCCGCAGCTTGGGGCCTAGTTTCTTGCTAAATAAGAAATGGGGTGGCCTTCTTGTATCAGAACCGCGCCAATGCCCACGTTGGATGCATCGGTCTCAAGGACGAAGTCCAAGTCAAAATTTGGTAGACTCAAAACAGGAGCTTCCATCATGGCTTGTTTGAGGGTGGCAAAGGCATCGGAAGCCGTGGTGGTCCACGTGAAGGATTCCTTGCATAATAAATCGGTGAAAGGGGCAGCGATCGTTGCATAGCCGCGAATGAAGCGCCTATAGTATCCTGTCAAACCGAGAAAACCTCTTAATTGCTTCACGGTTTTCGGCAGGGGCCAGGCCGCCATTGCCTCGAGCTTCTGAGGGTCCGCCTGAACCACACGAGCAGACACTATGTGGCCCAGATAATCTATGGTGCTTTGGCAGAACAAGCATTTAGAGAGCTTGATGAAAAACTGGTGAGAATGCAGGCAGAACAACACTTGTTCGAGGTGTGAAGCATGATCGGCCACGTTGGAACTGTACACTAGGATATCGTCAAAGAAGACGATCACAAACTTTCGTAGGAACGAGGCAAAGATCTGATTCATCGTGGCTTGGAAAGTGGAGGGAGCGTTGGTCAAGCCAAAAGGCATGACAAGGAACTCATAATGTCCGTCATGAGTTCGAAACGCTGTTTTGTACGTGTCACGCGTGTGAACGCGGATTTGGTGGTATCCAGCCCTCAGATCGAGCTTGCTAAAGATCTTGGCTCCTCCTAGCTCGTCCAAGAGCTCATCAATCGTGGGAATGGAAAATTTATCCTTAACGGTAACCGCATTTAAAGCTCTATAATCGACACAGAATCGGTAAGTACCATCCTTCTTTTTAACCAACAAAACCGGTGAGCAAAATGGACTTTGGCTCGGCTTGATTATTCCTTGTGCCAACATTTCCCGAATCATTTTTTCCATTTCTGTTTTCTGGAAATGCGGGTAGCGATAGGGCCGCACGTTCACGGGTTTGGAGTTAGGCAGCAGGTGAATCTTGTGGTCAATCACTCGGTGAGGTGGCAGGCTCGTGAGTGGAACAAATAAGCTGCCATATTGGTGGAGTAGGGCCATTATGGGCTCGGGCAAACTGCTGGGAAACTCCAGCTTGGGAGGCTCGTGGCACACGGTGTCCTCAAGGGTGGCTTCCTTCGGCATGGGCTGGAGCGCAAAAAGGCTATGGACCGTTGCACTGTGAACCAACGCTTGGAATTGGTGTAAGGAAATCAAACCAGGCAAATTGGAAATGTCTCCCTGAAGAACCACCTGCTTTCCTTCCCACTGAAATTCCATGGACAGAGCTGAATAGTCGTGGGCAACCCGGCCTAGTTTTTGAAGCCATTGAATCCCGAGAACAACATCAGGACCTTCAATCTGCAAGAGATAAAGATCTACAAGAAAGTTGTTGCCCTACATAAACAAAGTGACATTAGGACAAACAAAACGGCACACCAGGAAATCCCCATTGCCTATAAATACGCGGAAACTGGCAGTGGCTTGGATGGAGAGACCCAAACGTTCAGCCAAGGTAGGTTTGATGAAGTTTTGTGTACTGCCGCTGTCTATTAAAACTTGGAATTGAGATGAGGCAATCTCACCCCGCAGTCGAAGTGACCGTGGGTTGCCCTGTCCAGTGAGTGCATTTAAGCTGGATATATCTCCGGTGATGACGTCCTCGCAATCCTGTGAAGGGTCCTCGTCTGCGGAAACGTCGTGGTCTGGATCGTCTGTCCCCAACAGGAGGAGGAACTTGCTGCGACAACGATGGTTGACGCTATACTTCTGGTCACAGTTGTATCAAATGCCCTTTTCTCGTTTGTCACGCAGTTCAGCTGGGGTAAGGCGACGAATAGGCAGGTTAGGGGTTGGTAAGAGTGGTGGCATCGATTGGTTGTTGGGCAGGGGTATGTGTGGACCCGGGGGTCGAGTGTGTGGTTGGGTGGTGGTGTGTGGGGGTGGAGGGGTTGTGTAGGGGAGGGTCGTTGGCTTGGCTGTGGCCTGGGGAGCCGAGGGTTGGTTGGACGTCGAGGACCATTTAGGCCAAGGTCGGGTACTCTGTTTCGCTTCGTCTGAGCGAGCCTCATAAGCTCGTGCCAAGGCAAATGCCTCCATCAGAGACGATACTCGAGAGAACAACAATTCCCGACGAATGTCCGGTTTCAAACCCGTAATAAAAAAACTAATTAACAATGGTTCAGAGATTCCAGTAACTTTGTTCATCAAATCCTCAAAAGCAGACTGAAATTCAGCAACGGTAGATGTCTGAGTGAGTTTGGAAAGATTACCTTTAGGGTCTTCATACAGCGAGGCACCGAAACGATGCTTCAGATTAAGCAGGAACTCCTTCCACGTCGTCAGCAGCTGATTGGCCTTCATCCACTTATACCACGCGGCCGCACGTCCCTCCATGTGAAATGAAGCGATGCGAAGACGAAGATGGTCGGGAGTGCCATGGAAATCAAAGAACTCCTCCACGCGAAACACCCAGCCAGCCGGATCTGACCCATTGAACTTGGGAACCTCTATTTTCATGGAGCGAAGCATCGGGGACAGCTCGGCCCCACCGACAGCTGGCCCATTGTGTGGCGGCGCAGTCGGAAACGGTTCCGAAGACCCGGCGGAGACTCCCGGAGAAGCGTGAATCTGCGAACGCAAATCCTCCAGGCGAGTGTCGACCGTGGTCATAAAGTGTTGCAGAGTCTTATGCAGAGACACAGTTTGACCTTCGAATTATGCCTGTAACGCCTTCACCGCGGCGAGAACATCCGAATCCGCCATGGTCAGAATCGAATGAAAGCACCAAATGATACGGCTAATCTTCGCTTCGGGAGTTAGCCACCGATCTACACTCTTCGAGCGAGTGCCGGCTCCGGATTAATTGCATAATAGATTGCTAGAAGGAATTGAGAGACAGAAAAAAGAAAACAACTCGGAGGAGAGACGGAAGAAGAAAATGAGAAATTGTATTAAGATTGTTCATGCCATCTACAATCTACAGCCTGCCTTATATATCTCACCTCGGTACACTTCCAGAGGAAGGTAAGGCCGATCCTAACAGAAATCGGTTACACCGCAAAATGCTAGCAAGAAGAGAAAACAGAAAGTAAAAACGTCTTATTGAGAATACCGAAGATTCCCCTACTCTAAGTTGTCAAAACGACACTCCCACTTGCTAAACGACGTAGTCTCTCAGCCATGTTGGAGGCTTCTTAACACGTATTGGGCCGGACGGTTTCTGCTTAGGCCCAATCTGCTATTCAATTCTAGGCGCCTTGGAGTCCGCCTCTGGTAATCCATCTGGTCTAGCCTGAGTAGTGGTTGGAGTAATAGGCGGGGTCGTATCACAATATCTCCAATTAATGTGAGATTCTAATAAAATCAATTACAAAAAGCATATGCTCCGCTGACAAATCGAGAATCATCAACCTTCATTAAGAACAGAGGCTTCACAACAAACTACGCACTCAATAAAATTAGACTGTATAATTAAACAAAAGATATGATTCATTCACATAGAATAGAATCTAACAATTTGGGGATTATCAAAGAATCACATTTCTCCCACTAAGCACCAATCATCATCTCCTTCCATTAGGTCCACCACAAATCCCACGTCACAAAAGCTCATTTTTTCTTCCTCATCACCATTTTGATTCTGATCATCACCAGAATTATCAATGATCTCGACCGTTGCTTGGACAGACTGAGAATCCAGAGCAAGATTGTCATCACTAGCACCGTATGGACCATCATAATTATCATACAGATGAGGACCATCATAATTATCATACACATTTTCTCCAACGGAACCGAATTCCATGACGTCATTTTCTCTTTGTTTCTCTCTGCGCTTTTCCCACTCGGTCGGAGACGGAAAATCAATCAAATTATAATCAATCTTTAATTATATATATGCATATATATCTTTATCGGATTTCTCTTATGGGCAATCCCATAAGAAAAGTGCATAATTACTCCCAAAAATATATGTATATCTTTGAAAGTCGTAAAACCTTGTGTGTAACTTCATAACAATAATTAACTTTTTTAACGAATTGGGAATTAATGGCCAATAGGAACCTCTTTTTTTTTTTTTTTTTTTTTTTTTTTTTTTTTGCTTTTATCTTTAATTATTTGAGCATTGTTATTAATATTTTCCTCAAAAGTTCTGGAATCTTGATTATTTGAGCATTATTTGGTTGGATACTGCATTATTTGAGCCTATACGAGTAAGCCACCCTTTGTTAATTCTAAAGGAAAGGAGACAAATATCTTTAAAGTGTATTGGTTTGAATTTTTATCATTTATTATTGATTAATATCCTTTTTAATTAAGTAATTATATTAGTTAAAAGAATATTAATAAAGAGTATGAGACAAAAATCTAATCTAGACACATGCACTTTAAGTAAGTTAGTCTTAAGTAGATAAATCATATAATATAACTTTTACCCTAGTGCAGAATTCACTTAACTATTATTAAAACCTCAAGATTAACTACTGTCTAATCGAATAAGGATATAAAATTTCTCCAGATATAAAATCTCTCTAAATTAATTGAGTTATTTACAAGTACACAGTGTTCAGAAGTTTATTGTATATGACTTCTAATTGCTCCAAAAACAGATGCTTTTCTTTTTTCTTGTATTTAACGTGAAAAGAAAAATTAAGCAGATCTTAAGGAGCTAGTGGACTAATTTCCACATTACAAGTATGAAGAGAACATATATACTTATATATGTGTGTATATGTGTGTGTGTGTGTGTGTGTGTGTGTGTGTGTGTGTGCGCGCATGTATGTATAATATATCATGCGTTTTACGGCCAAGTGCGAAGCCTCAAACGTTTTGTGAATGATCTGGTTGATTAAAGGAATCAATAAGTGGACCTTTTTCCTCGTTGATCTTGCCAGGGACATGTGCTTTCCGAGCAGGATATAGCAAGAAATGTTGACACAGGAAGATAAGGTCAAAGAATATGGATATCTGCATATATGAGTATTTCACTCAGAGAAAAGAAAACTTTGTATCAGCAAAATTAGCTAAAAGTTTCATTGGACATCATATTAATAATAATGACGATAATTTTTTTTTTTTTTTTAAAAAAGAAGCTTTTGTGGAGAAGATAATGGTCATTGATGTTGATGGATGATTTAGGAAAAAAAAAAAAAAGATTACTCTTGGAGTTGGAAGCAAAAATAAATTCTTTACTCTGCACTATCTTTACGCAAATGCATGTTACTTTTGCAAGGATTTTGATTGGTGACTAAAATAATTTGCCAAAAATCAAACGTAAAGAAAATACCAAAGACAGCAGTATCTTCCCAATATTTCCATAAAAGTTCACCCAAGAATCTGCAAAAGACCAAAAACGTCTTAGAATAAATAAGCTAGCCGAGATGATTACTACTACATTTTAGTTGAGAAAATTAAGATAGACAAACTTTGATCTATAGATTGTACAGCCATCTGCATAAAATTCGCGACGCTTCCCGTGAAGTCAAAAAAAATATTGTAAATACTGAATCCATCAGTGCTCTTCCGCTCGAAGTTCATGAATGCCTACACTTCATAATTAAGTATTTCAAATACCATGCATGGACACTGATTTGGCTTGTAATAGAAGAACAAAGTTGTGTACCGCAGAGCAATCACATGCCTTCTAAAGGAAATTAAACCTCAAAAGATTATGAAACTCTCAAAATTGGGTTTATAATTCCACCGTTTAATCCATTTATGGTCATCAATGGGTGAAGAGGAAAACAAAAGAGGGAGACATTTCTGACCTGAGGAGTATATTTGATGGCTGCCATAACTACTTGGATTGAGCTGTAATATACAATGAATTGTAGTAACCAGGAAAGTAAAAATACAATCGCAATCCAAAAGTCATCCATTTTTTTAAAAGCAATCTAAAAGCTACCAATTACCAGCTTCGTTAATTTGTTTAAAACGTAAGTGCGTTGATTTTAGATGCGTAATGGCTTTTATACCGATCAGTTTTTAAGCCAAAAGGATTTAGATAAAGAAAGAAACTTACTTGAAAATATTGATCAACCAAAGCCAAGAATGGGTTGGCAAGGCAATGAAGAAACAAACTCCAGCAGTAAACCACACTACGGAGACAATTCCAATACTAACCTTAGAGAATGTCTGACTTCCCCGCTACAATATTAAAGTCATCATTCAACACAACACAGAAAGCCATATTCAAAATTAGTTTTGCAATATAATAATTACGAAAAAACAATATTTTAATTACCTCATAAATTGTAATTTGGAGTAAGTTAATTAATACTAATAGAACAGCGTGGGTTGAGAAAGCAACATCATTTGCTGCTACGGGTATCATCTGCAACAAATATCAGAGACTTTCAAAATTGTGTTAAAAGCAAGTATTTAAATGAACACAAACCTCTTTGGAGCCGTACTTCTCACAGACATATAGCAACTGAAAATTATGTTAAAAGCAAGTATTTAAATGAACACAAACCTCTTTGGAGCCGTACTTCTTAAAGTACTGTTTTTGGACATCGGAGCTAAAGTAGAGAGTGGCGTTGTAGATGAGGTAAGAAGTGTGCTTGGTCAAATTTAGTAACACGAAATCAAAGTTGAACCCAACAACACTAAACAAAAACAAAAACCATGAACAAGAATATATGTATGTGCATCTATAATTCACGCAAATTAAGAAGAAGAACAATTCATGGGAAATATAAGTGTTTACCTTTTTCTGCGGAAATTCAATATGACTTGTGGCCAGGGACCGAAGATCCAAGCAATAAAAGCCGTCCAACCCAGAACTTGATATGCGATTTCCAGCGGAATCGAATTCCATGATGCCATTCCTCCTTCTCCAGCAGAATCGAACCTTTTTTTTCTTTTTCAATTATGTTGTTAAGCTTGAATCATTGTCTAGTGTCAGTTTTTTTTTTTTTTTTTTCAATGGGAAATTATATTCTAAGGTGTAGTTTAAAGTTGAAAAAAGAGCACTTCTATTTGGCTACGCCGTGGAGTATTTTGACATTAACCATGTTGAACATTGTTGTTTTTACAATTCCTTTTTAAGAAACTTACTTAAGACAGACATTTTGAAGGGCTTGTTAACTGAAGATGAGCAGTGAGCACTAGTCGGTATTTTTGTTTTTTTAGAAAACTAACTCCGTAGAAAATTCATGATGTTTGGTAAACCATTTTGTCGCTATTAATTTCTCCGAAAATTCTGGCTATATACATCTTTGGGGCGGATTTCCACTGTATTTAACTCGTGATTCAGGAAAAAAAAAAAAAAGAAAAAAAGAAAAAAGAGCTACATGATTAATATTGATTGAAGTATTAGCTCAATGACTTTTTCTCCTCTTTTCCTTTCCCCTATTTAAATAATCGATTGAATGACTAGAAAAGCATTTACTATTTAAATCTTTTACAGAAATAAAAAGATATTATCCCTAATTCAATCTAATAAAATTAATTTATTAAGAGAAAATTTTTCTCATTTTATTAAGTGAATTACGCTAATATCTTTAGTTAATATGAAATTAATTACACAGCGTAAATCATGTCAAACAGTCGTGAATAAACCGATATTAGGAGACCTAATATTATAAAATTGAGTCTACTCTGATAATATTTTACAGAAATTAAAAGATATTAGGCTTAAATCAACCTAACAAAACTTACTTATTAAGTTGATTACGTTAATATCTCTAATTAATAGGGATTCTAATCAAATCAACTACAAAAAGCATATGCTCGGCTGACAAATCGAGAATCATCAACCTTCATTAAGAACAGAGACTTCACAACAAACTACGCACTCAATAAAATTAAACTGTATAATTAAACGAAAAGATATGATTCATTCGCATAGAATAGAATCTAACAATTTGGGGATTAGCAAAGAATCACATTTCTCCCACTAAGCACCAATCATCATCTCCTTCCATTAGGTCCACCACAAATCCCACGTCACAAAAGCTCATTTTTTCTTCCTCATCACCATTTTGATTCTGATCATCACCAGAATTATCAATGATCTCGACCGTTGTTTGGACAGACTGAGAATCCAGAGCAAGATTGTCATCACTAGCACCGTATGGACCATCATAATTATCATACAGGTGAGGACCCTCATAATTATCATAGACATCACAATCACTAACTTCATAATCATCATGATCATCATTGGCAAGAAAATTAGACAGTTGATCCAAAACCCTTGTGGCAGAAACCCCGTGGAAAGCGAGCAACTTGTGATTAGAAACGACGTCGCTTGATTTCAGTTTATGGTTTCCCTTGGTCTTGTCCTTGGCCTTGCGTGTTGGGTGCAAGTGACAGCCGTTGCACCTGGGCTGGCCGCACTTTCCGGTGAACTTGGAGTGGTTGGTGGGCTTGGATGAGACCCGGGTGAACAACCCGGCAGTAGCGGGCGCATCGAACCGGTTCACATATCTGGTATCGGGCCTCGGGTTCAACGGGCTTGGTAGGATCCGGAAGGTTCGGACCATCCCATGCTGGCGACCCTCCCTCTTCATTTTGGCCAAACTTTTGTGAACAAAAAGGAGATAATTGAAGTAGTGATTTTGAAGAGGGTGTGGATTGTGTTTATGCTTTATAGACGAAGTTTGGGAATAGAAAGCTTGGGAACCAAGGTGTTTTCCTTTGGGAATAGAAAACTTGGGAACCAAGGTGTTTGATTGATGACGTATACGTGTGGACCAAGCTAATAAACGTTGACAGATCAATTAGATAGAGAAGAATATACATACATATATATATATATATATATATATATATATATATATATTGGCCACTAAAAGTGGGCACTTCAGAAAGAATCTTCCTATTCAGAATTAATATACTATTATGTGGTTTTTCTTGTTTGGGCGCAGAATTTCCTTATCTTTGACTCGGATAAGGAGAGAGCTTAAAGACTCAACTCATGTCTCGTGAGAGGAGATAAAGTTCTTCAATTACCCTTTGTTTTGGATGAGATCTACAATTACCAACTAAACAGTCATATAATCAATCAGTTTAACGTAATCTCGGCCAAATTGATTCTTTGAATAAAAAGTTGTGTGCTTTTGGAAAAAGATAAAAAGTAAAAATAAAATAAAATGGAAAAGGAATAAAGTCGTGTGTTCTTTTTGGCTATAGCAAAGCGTGTTTTACGATCCAACCTCGAGTACTAGAGAATGACTCTCCTCCATAACTCCGTTCTTGTTCCTTCACTATTTTTTCTCTCTTTTGTGGGAGTGGGACAAATAATTAAGCAGAATCTCATAGTAGTGTACTAAAAAAAAAAAAAAATAGAAAAAAAAAACACCTTACTAATGTGCATATACATATACATACACACATCCATCAAAGATTACCTGCCGTCACATAATATCTTTTGCGGTGCCAATTGTCACCTGGATTTAATCTTCAACAACAAAAAATGGCATTGACCATTTTCATCAATTTGCTATTGGCTTGCTTGTGAGAATGGAAAACGTCAACTTTGTAGCTTGATTAGAACTAAGAAGTGGCATAATCACACTGAATTGCTTTAATTTAATAACAGGCCAGCTACTGCAAAAGTGCACCAATTTTCAGACCTTATACAACTATGAATGTTCCACAAGAAATGTTTTTCTTGTATACGGTGTCTAAAGAGAGGGCAATTCTCAAGGAGTTGAACTAGTTTTTTGGCATTTAAAGAATATATGTAGCCAAGTATCATGTCCTGTGAAGCAGGTTAAGCCTCACACGTTTTCTGACTCCGTCTCCGTGCGATCTGAGGACTGCATAAGTGGCTCTATTGCCTTGACGGTTATGGGAGGGATCAGTTCTCTCCGGCCAGGATATAGCAGGAAATGTTGACACATGAAAAGGAGGTCAAAGAAGATAGATATCTGCAGAAGTGCATATTTCGTAGAAGAAATTTTGGTCAGAACCTATTAGGTAATAGTTTCACCGACATCAAAGGAATAGGAAAACATCATAATGGAAAAAGAATAGAATGATCATCGATAATGATGGATATTTTTGGAACCAAGGTAACTTCTTTTACTCACACTTCTACTTTATCTGTATGCAAATGATCTTTTTGCAAGGATTTCTCTTCAATTTGTAACTAAAGAGAAGTGCTAGGGACATCAACTTTAATACCAACTTAAGTGGCAGTGTCATTTTTCCACTATTAGATGTGATGTGACAATCTTTCAAGCACATACAGATGATAACTCACATGTCAGATCAGTTGGTACAACAAAGTTGAGATTAGAGTTAGTGTCCCTATCCCTAGAACTTATGATGCAGAAGAATAGCATAAGAAAATGTGACATGATTCTGAAATGTGGATAACATTCCATACCAAAGATAGCAGAGTCTTTCCTATATTTCCATAGAAGTTCACCCAAGAATCTGTAGAAAGCCAAAAATTTAGAATAGGTTAGTTAGCACAGAAGTATGTATGAGGAGGCAGGTGAAAAGTTCTATTTAGCTGAGGGGAGTTGACAAACTTTGATCTATAGACTGTACAGTCATCTGTGCATAGTTTGCAACTCCTCCCGAAAAGTCAAGTAAAATGTTGCCGATGCTGAATCCGTCGGTACTCTTCCTCCTGAAGTTCATGAAAGCCTACAATAAAAATTGATACGAAAGTTAGCTAAGAAAATTAATCATCATTCTCATTGACAAAGCAAGCAGTTGCACATTTAAAGTGATTAAGAACCGTAGTGCCAATTTCATAGCAATAATCGATTACCATCATCCACTTTTCTAACGAGTGCAGAATTTAAAGAACTCATTTTAACGCATTCTTGTAGCTAAGACCTAAGGGGTCATATTTCCACCATTAACATGACTAATCCTAAAGTTAAGTCATTCTCAAGGATCTCTATTCTCTATGATTAACGGTAAAGTTCATAAAAACCAGAGAATTCACATACAATTACATCTCATACAACAAAGAAAAACTCAAATGGGGAAACATCTTTGACCTGAGGAATATATTTGATGACTGTCATAAATACTTGGATTCCGCTGAAAGACAATGAATTAATACCAAGTCAGAAAGTAAAATTAACCACAAGTTTGCGTATCAAGCAAAAAACAGAAGTATAGTGTTCAAAATGTTTCTCGAATGGACCTGAACTACTTTCAGATGGTGGCCAAAAAATATGAAACTAAGAATTCGCAAGAGAAGAAAATAGTGGATGATTAAACCAAAGTCAAGCATCTTACTTGAATATTGAGATCAACCAAAGCCAAGAATGCTTTGGCAAAGCAATGAAAAAACAAACTCCAGCAGCTAACCACACAGCAGAAACAATTGCGAGACTAATCTTGGAGACTTTTTGTGCTCCACGCTGCATAAGGCCATCAACGAACAAAACGCCGGACTCAGAATTAGGAATGAGTATCTTCAACTCAAATGCTAACTCAATGAAATGCTAAATTTCTGTAGTAATACTCAGATTTGGCATTTTGATAAGAAAAATATTCTCCACTACAATGCTATGGCCTTGTTTAATGTTAAAGTTGACATATGCCACACATTGTGTCTGATTTAACACCAAATATAGCATATGCCAGAATTTTGGTATTTGATTACTTGTTTAGTTGATGAATGTGTTACCTTTTTTTACTTCATAATTATAACACTACCATCTTTCATGATTTGAAAACTAAAACCGTTGTCGTTTATAAATTTCAAGGGTATACACTTTATTACATGATACACTAAAAATCCGAATATAAAAGACATGTCAAATACAGTACACTATTATTTTCTACACTTTCCTATGCCAAATTCAGTATGTTTTCATCGGAGATAAGCTAAATACATTAAGCATTAACAAAGTCAGTAATATCAGGTTCTGGAAGGCTATAAGAGAGTATAATCTTTACCTCATAAATTGCAATCTGGAACAAGGTTATTGCTGTTAATATAACGGCGTGAGTTGAGAAAGCGACATCATTTGCTGCTACGGGTATCATCTGCAACAAACATTACACATAATAAATATTAAAAAAAGAAAAAAGAAAAGAAAAACAGAAAGATTATGTGAAGATGAAACGACAACAAATCTAAATCAGAAATTTAAACATAAATCACCTCTCCGGAGCCGTACTTGTCGCGATATTGTTTTTGAACAGCGGAGCTGAAGTAGAGAGTCGCGTTGTAAATGAGATACGACGAGTGCTTCGTCAAGTTCAGTACCACGAAATCAAAGTTCAACCCCACAACGCTTTACACACAAAAATTAAAGTAAAAACAAAATTAGACAATATTAAGGAAAGATGAATGAACAAAACCAAGAAATTAAATTTACCAAAAAAAACAAAAAGACACAAAACAGATAAATGAGTTTCTTACCTTTTTCTGCGGAAATTCAAGATGACTTGTGGGTAGAAACTGATAGACCAAGCAACGAAAGCAATCCAACCCAGAACTTCGTACGTGATCTCCAACGGAACCGAATTCCATGACGCCATTTTCTCTATGTTTCTCTCTGCGTTTTTCCCACTCGGTCGGAGACGGAAAATCAATCAAATTATAATCAATCTTTAATTATATATATGCATATATATCTTTATCGGATTTCTCTTATGGGCAATCCCATAAGAAAAGTGCATAATTACTCCCAAAAATATATGTATATCTTTGAAAGTCGTAAGGCATAACAGTCATAAGCCACAACGAAAGGCAGTTTTTGATCGTCCGATTAACGATCCTAAGCTAAATCGGGACCGTAAGTTCCTGGTTGGACCGATAATTACGGTTCTGGCCCATGCCACGTTGGTCGACGTTTCTTTCTTTTTGGAAAATTGTAACGTAAACAGTGGTTTGTCGGTAAATTTGGCTTCGGTGTGCACTGTGTGTAACTGTTTAGGCGCAGTCTCTATCAGAGTCTCCCAAATTACGAGAAGATTATTTTTCGGGAATGAATAAAGATGGAATTGGAACCACATACATTTTGTTCCTGCAGATAAAATCATCTAAAACAAAAAAAACGAAAAAAAAAAAAAAACAGCACTCTATCTTCATTTGCTGATTTCACTGCCAATCTTTTTTTGTTTCTCCCTTCCTTCTTTTCTTTTGTTTTTTTTTTTTTTTTTTTTTGAAAAATTACAACGTTATCTTAATATTTTAAAAGTGTTGCACTTATAGTACTTTTGATTGGAAGTAATAGAATAAAAAAAAAAAGACTATTTCGTCTAATTTCATTAGTTAGTTTTATTTTTTTATTAGAAGGGTATTTCGTAAGAAAGCTCATTCATTCGTTTTGAATGAATGACGATTCAAGCAGAGGACTAATAAATGGTATTTTCATTCAGGCCTGATTAATATTTTGTCCAAATTATCCTTAATTGAGAGAGAGAGGAAGCCCTAAGCCTCTTAACGTTCTCGAGCAATTGAATCGCGTTCCATCCTCAAGCAACCGTACTTGCCTTTCTCGCTTCATTTTCTTCGAGCTTCATCCTTTTCCTTTCTCTCATTCTTTGATTTGGATTTCTAGTTGCTAATCTTGGATCTAACTTCACCAGTCGCAGGCATTCGATTGGTGAGTTTTTTCCTTTTATTTTTCCCTCTGATTTTGTTCTTTCTTTTTTTCTTCTTGAATTATTGATTACTATTTTCACAATTCAAATCTTAGGTCTGCCTCAGACCTTCACGCTTTAGATTTCATGGCCTTTCCTGATAGCACGTACGGGTCCCATAAACAGGTGAGCTACTGCTTTTGATTGGTCTATTTTCGATTTCTGTGTTCTTGAGTTCTTGTCTTCTGGTTTAAAATATTGTTGCTTTGAGAACTAGATTTCTAGCATCTAAGCAATGGGACGTTTAGCTTTTTCTCCATACCATGTTAATTTTTTTTTTTGTAAATTCTTCTCAATGTGTAAATCCGTGAGCCTTTGTGGAGGTCAGAGTTTTATGTGAAGTAATGCCCTGCTTATCATCCCGTGGCCATCACTTTATGAGTATGGGTTTATTATACTGGAATTTTAATCCTTTTTCTATTTTGTCAGTCCTTCATTGTCTTACTTTACTTAGATAATTCAGTTTTTATGCACTTGTTAGTCACATAATGTTACGATACTAACGAAAATAAGCAATAAGAAACGAAGAACGAGAACACACAGATTTAACATGGAAAAACCCAAAACGGGAAAAAAAAAAACCACGGGCAAAGGAGAAAGAATTCACTATGTCAAAAAACTGATACAAAATAAGAGTTCTAGGAGGATATATATATATATATATATATATATATATATCAGAACACCTCCAAAAAAATCCTAATATTACAGGATATATATATGTGTGTGCGAAGAATAATAAATAATAAAGGTTCATACCATTATAGATTTCGAAAATTTCCCATAATTAAAGTTGCACCGCATATATCGCATCGCGACCTTTTCAGGGTGAGCCAAACTAAATTCGGGTCACCATATTCTAACACATACCATAATGAATATTAGCGGAAATCTCATGCTTATAAGTCTTCCAAGTGTTATATCTATTTAGCTAATATTTTTTTGTACGTTGTCGGGTAGCATTAGATTAGTATGTTTAATTATCTGTTTTTAGGTGTGCTTTGTTGTGTCTATTTTATGAATATCTATGGGGGATTATAAGTATGATAGGTTTTCTGAGAATAACAAATGTAGAAAGAAGATATTAGGATCAAGGAAACATGGGCTGGGTTTCCGACGATCTAATATGGTTGGAAATTCCAATAGAAGTCTCACTCTTGTTGGTTTCATAGGGATCCAACTTTTATCTTGAAGATTGGTGGGAAAGGTTAAGGCTTACAACTTGTTAGAATATATTTGCATTGAACTTTTGGTTTCCTTGAAGACAAACAGTTGAGATTAAATGTACTAATTTGATTTTTTTTTTATTGTAAGATAATGACTCGTTTAATCTTTAGAAAAAGTGAATTTTGAGAAAGAGAAAGATAGTTGCTTTGCTCTTACATTGGTTGAATATTATGCATATTGTGCCATGGCTCTTTCAATTGATTGAAAGAGTAGTGATGGAGGGTATAGAATCAAACTTTGTATGAAGACAACTTTATGTCCTTGACGTGTTTGTTCATAGACAATATGTTCATCAACTAGCTTACGCAAATGATATCATATGTAGAGATCAATTAAGGATTGAGAGATGTTTTTGTGTACTTAAGAGTTGTTTTAAGGCACAAAGCCAAGAAAGGGTAAGTTGTGCAATCCCACATCACCTGGGGATGAAGATAGGTCCTGGTTTATAAGGAATAACACCACTTCCCAATGGTATGAGACCTTTTGGGGTGAAGCCCAAAAGTAAAACCGTGTGGACTCAGGCTCAAAGCAGACAATATCAGGTACAAGTCTTTACATATGGTATTAGAGCCTCTACCTAGCCGAAAATGTGGCCAACGAGGATGTTGAGCCCCCATAAGGAGGGGTGATTGTGACAACTATCAATCCCTTGAGGCACAAGGCCAAGAAAGGGTAAGTTGTGCAGTCTTACATCGCTTGGGGATGAAGATAGGTCATGCTTTATAAGGAATGACACCACCTCCTAATGGTATGAGGCCTTTTGGGATGAAGCCCAAAAGTAAAATCGTACGGGCTCAGGCCCAAAGCAGACAATATCATACCAGGTAAGGGTACAAGTCTTTATATACGGTATCAAAGCCTCTACCCAGCCGAACATATGGCCAACGAGGATGTTGGGCCCCCATAAGGAGGGGTGATTGTGACAGCCATCAATTCCTTGAGGCACAAGGCCAAGAAAGGGTAAGTTGTGTAGTCTTACATTGGCTGAGGATGAAGATATGTCCTGGTTTATAAGGAATGACACCACCTTCTAATGGTATGAGGCCTTTTAGTGTGAAGCTCAAAAGTAAAACCGTGCGAGCTCAGGCCCAAAGTGGACAATATCATACCAGGTGGGGGTGCATGTCTTTACATAGTCGTAGTCCATCGTTCTTTCCAATTAAAACTCAAAATCACATTATCTTAGCATGTTGTTTGTATCATAATTTTATTAGGCGAAAAATGCCTAATGATGTTCCATATCCAATACCAAAAGATGAATGTGAAAATGACGAAGAATATGAAGAAGAAAATAATGATGATTTGATAACGGTCGTTGAGCCATCAGAGGAGTGAACTGAGTAGAGGAATACTATAGCACTAGATATGATTAATGATTGGAAGCATCGTAGGAATGCATGACAATTGTATTTTTGTTTTTTTCCTTGAGAGTTGTAACAAGACTTGTGTTGTTTGCTTGTATTAGGACAAACTTATGTTGCTTTGTTATCTTTTTTCCTCGAATAATATGTGTCACTTTGTTATGTTTTTTATTTTTAGTATTTGTAAGTTACTAATTATATGTCATGGAGGATGTTGATTCTTGATTGTATGCATGTTTGTTCTTTGTTATTGTTAGGATAGACACTTTCAAATCTAGAGGTCCAAGTCAAAATAAAATGTTTTGAAATGAAGATGATGATAAATTCTTAATTAAGGCTTTAATGGAGTTACATAATAAGGGAACATATAAAGCTGAAGGTAATTTCAATGTTGGACATCTGTAAGCTCTTGAGAAAAAGTTACATAACAAGTTGCCAAGATGTGACTTACTAGCTAGGCCACACATAGAGTCAAGAATGAAAACTTTGAAGACTCATTTTCAAATTGTGCATGAAATGTTAACCGAGCCTAACTGTAGCAGTTTCAAATGGGATCCAGACAGAAAAACGGTTATTGTTGAAAAGCCGGTGTGGGAAGCATATCTCAAGGTACTTATAATATAATTCAGTAATATGGGATCCGTACGTGCTATCAAGAAAGGCTATGAAATCTGAAGCGTGAAGGTCCTAGGCAGACCTAGGGTTTGAATTGCGAAAACAATAATCAACAATTCAAGAAGAAAAAAAGAAAGAACAAAATTAGAGGGAAAAATAAAAGGAAAAAAAACTCACCAATCGGACGCCTGCGACTGGTGAAGCTAGATCTAAGACCACCAACCGGAAATCCAAATCAGAGGAGGAGAGAAAGGAAAAGGATGGAGCTCAAAGAAAATGAAGCGAGAAAGACAGGTGCGGCTGCTTGAGGATGAAGCGCGATCAACTGCTTGAGAATGTCTAGGGAGCTAAGGCTTACTCTCTTTCAATCGGGGACAATTTGGACAAAACATTAATCATGCCTAAATGGAAAGGCCATTCATTAGCCCCCCGCGTGAATTGTCATTCACTTAAAACGAGTGAATGAGCTTTCTTACGGAAAGCCCTTTCTTAAAAAAAAAAAAAAAAAAAAAAAAAAAAGGAACCAAACAATGGGAATTAGGTGGAATAGACTTTCCTTTTCATTCCATTACTTACCCTTAGGGTGTGTTTAGTTGGGAGGAATGGAAAGAAATCAATGTTCATTCTCATGTTTGGTTGGTTTTAGCAAAAAGAATGGTCATTTAAAATGAAATGACTTTTCCATCAAAGGGTGAATCATCATTCCTTCCTCATATGAGAAGAATACTCATTCCAAGCTCTTTTAATTTTCTTTTCCATCATTACCCTTGAATATTATAATTATTATATTAATATTTATAATATAATTAATATTATATTATAATAATTTAAATAATGTAATTATATCTTATAACATATAATATAATATATTATAATTATATACGTATATTATATCATATTTAATATTATAATAATATCTTATATTACGTATTATACATTATAATTATATTTATTAATATAATATACAATATAATTGTGATATTGTAATTAATAATAATTATATTTATCATTATAAGATAATATAATATAATATATAGTTTTGATGTTGTAATTAATAATAATTTTTATAATTATATTTATCATTATAATATAATATAATATAGTTGTGATATTGTAATTAATAATTATAATAATAATTGGGATAGTAGTATTTTTTATAAAATTAAATAAAATAATTATATATTTTATAAATAATAATACTATATTATATTATGTTATACTATATTATATGATATAGATGTGATGTTATCATTAATAATATAATAGTTATAATAAAAATTAAAATTTTATTATTTTAATAGATAATATACTATATTATATATATTATAAGTATAATATGTTATATTATATTATATTATATTATATTATATTATTTTACAATTATACTATATTTCTAATAATATAATATAGTATAGTTGTAATATTATAATATAAAATAATCACAATATCATTATTTTATTATATTATATATATCATTTTATATTATATATTATATATTATGATTGTATTATAGTAATAAATAATTATATGACGATAATTATAATTATATATATTATATCCTTATAATTATATATATATAATATTAGTTATTAAATGATATTATTAATATATATGATATTAGTTATATTAATATGAAGGGTAATTTTATCAAAATGAAAATATTCATATTTCATTTTATTATATTTGTAAAAGTAAAATCAAACAGATAATCATCTTTTTTTTCATTTTATTTTATTACTATTCTCATTATTATTTATATTATTATTCTTCCACCGCAACCAAATGCACTCTTAAATGTACTGAATGCAACATGGGTATCCAAGTGACAAAATTAGTAGTTCAGCAAAAAAAAAAAAAAAAAAAAAAAAAAAAGAAGAAGAAGGCAAAAGTAGTAAAAGTGGGATCTTTTTGTCCAAGTGCATGTAATTTTATTGTCAAATGTGATTACTTTTACTTCTCGGTCATAGTCGATTTCATGTGGGGATGAAGAACCTTTCATGAACTTGGAGAGAACTTTAAATTCATTATTTTCTTTTTAATAAAAGCGTTATTTTTCTTATTTTAAAGACTTGTCTGGCACATTTTTACAAGTTAGGAGCAAAGCACAACGTTTTAAAATATCAACGACTGAAGCCAAAATTTACCCTATATTTTTCTTTACCAAAATCTTTGCAAAGTGGCCATAACTTCAATCTACGAATAAATTAATTATGGGTTCTTTGATATGGCTAATTTCTTCTAATGTGGAACAAAAATTCGTACAAATTATAGCTTTTTGTTTGAGTTTATCGCAATTCAGTTCATATCTTAATAGTATTATGACAACTCTTTTTCCAAGACTACTTTATGAATTCATTATTTTTTGCAGTTTTGATCACCGGCCTTATATTTGATGACGGATTTCTTAACAATATATTTACCTCCATTATATTCCAAAAAAAAAAAAAAAAAAAAAAAAAAAAAAAAAAAAAAAAAACTACCTTTAATCTTAGTTAAAGAAGAAAACTGTAAATAGTCGTATTTCAATTGCCTAACTTTCTCGAACTTTTAATGTTGGGCTAAGTTTCAAATGTAGGCCCAAATCTATAGGCAGAACGGGCCAGCCTAATACGATCCACAATCAAACAAGCTCGTCTTCCGTAAGACCCCTCCCCCTCCTCAAGAAAAAATTGTAGAATTTAACTTTGGGAGAAAGGGGAAAATATGTTAAAATTTGTGATGAATTAAAATTAATAGGTCAATAGTTTACATAAGTTAATAAATAGGCTAAATTATTATTTTCATCCATAATTTGTCTAGTTATGAACCATAACTTGACAAGTTATTATTCATAATTGTCCATAACTTGTCCGGTTATAAACTATAATTTGACAAATTTATCTATAACTTATCTGATTATAAACCATAACTTGACAAGTTATGACCTATTAATTTCTATAACTAAAAATTAGCCTATTTACTTTTTTAAACTTTTTATAGTGGCCTATTTTCTACTATTTCTCTTTAACTTTTAAGAGTGTCTTCTCAATCCTAATAAATACTCTTTTATTAAGATAATTATTTAACTAAAAAAATTAAAAAAAAAATAATGAATAAAAATTTGTATTTGTCAAAATTAGCCTTCACTCAATCCCCTTGCAAAATCCTTAACAGAGAAACTCCCGAGGAAAACCGGAGACATCCGATCAAATCCGCCGTCCGTTCAATGGCGAATTGTCTGACTAACAAAACCCTAACATTGATCAGAAACCCTAACCTCGTCAAAACCCTCTCCTCCTGGGCTCGGCGCTTCAACTCCGTCGCCGCCGCCGAGCAACCGCAATCCGACGACCCTTCGTCGTCGTCCTTCACCTTCTCATCCGAGGGCAAAGATCATAAAACCGACAACAATGGAACCAATAACGACTCTATATACGTTAAAGCTCCGAGCTCGGATACGCGGCGAAAAGCGGGATCGGCGTCGGTGACGATGCCGACTTCGTTCATGATGGGGTCGATCGTCGGAAAGCGGTTTTACAAGAAGGTGACGACGAGGAATGCCGACGACGGAAATGGATGGACTGTGATGCTTGATTATCGGACACTGAAGACGCCTTCCAAGAGGCCTCTCAAGCTTCCGACTTTGATTCTCGCTAAGGCCGTTGCTGCTGAGTGGGAATATCAGGTATGGTGCTTTTCAATTTTTATGGTCTTTTGAGTTTCTAGAAACTTAGCTTCAATTTGTCTTCTTCCAGATCAACCCCTTTTTCTATGTATTTGGATTTCTGTTCGCTTAGTCAATTCAATATTTTTAGGATTAAGATTAGCTATCAAAATAGTTTTTTTTTTTTTTTTTTTTTTTTTTTTTTTTTTTTTAATAGTGATTTTGTTTCTTATCTCAGTCGGAGCACAAATTGTTTATTTGATTGGATTTGAACTAGTTCTGCGAGATTCGTCTGCTTGGAGATTGTTTAACGAAGTTTGAACTATTTTAGCAAACAGATGGGATCAGACCGTTTACGATGCCTCTGATGAAGCTTGCTTGCACTGCACTGGAAAGAGTTCCTCTCACGAGGCCCAAGATTATAGAGAATTTGATGAGGAAATTTAACCTAGATTTAGTCTTCTGTCGCGCCCCAGAGGACAATGTTTTGACAAGTGGTGTTTATGGTACGTTGTTTCTTAAACGTGTCCGCTTTATTGCTTAAGTCCATTTTCTCAGCTTGGAACTTTAGGAAAAAGTTTAAATTGTATTTAGTTACTCATTTTTTAATAGAATCTAACAAGAATTTGGATGGGTTTCAGAAGTTGGCATTTTTGTTGGTTGAACTTTAGTATGATTATTTAGTATTGGAAACGAACTGGCAAGTATTTGCTCTTAGTAAGTGTAATGGGTTGATATGGATATTGCTTCCTCGGAGAAGTTTGATCTTAAGATGGATTTTTGTTTTGGTTTTTAACTTCCATGAAAGCATCTTACTATTGTTAACTCATGGTATCTTTAAAACTTTTGTAGAAAGGCAAGTGGAGAAGCTTGATCCCGTACTTGATTGGCTGGAGTCAGAATTTGGCTTTAAGCCTGTTGTGTACTCGAGTTTTTCCGGTGGAAAGCAGGAGGATGGTCTTGTAAAGGCCATAGAAGATCTGCTGAAGAAAACAAATGACTCTGAATTGGCAGCAATTGATGCTATTGCAGCAGCAGCTCATTCTCTAGTAATAGCGGTTGGAATGTTTCGTGGGAAGTTGCAGATTGAGGAAGCAATTGAATTAATTAGACTTGAAGAAGATCTACAGGTTCGTTCTCTCACTTGTGTTTCTAGCCTTTTCCTTTGTCATACACTCATACTTTGTATATATACACATACTTTTGACTGTACCAGTCTAATTTCTCAAATCTTCTGGACGATCCCGTATAGTGGGATCAACACTGGGTAATGGCATAATTTAACCGGGGACTGACTTATTTGTTTACCTTTTTGCAGGTGGATAAGTGGGGTCTTGTTGAAGGTGGTCATGATGTGGATATTGCTGATCTTAGGGTTCAAATATCATCAGCTGCTGTATTTCTTGGTCTTTCAAAGAGGTTATGATCTCTGTATATTTGCATTTTTTTCCGCCTGTTCACTTTGTACTTTTTTTTTTTTTTGCTTTAATTTCTTATCCTAAGAGCTAGCTTCATATCTTTGTACTTGCTATAGATCTGCAAAACTCTTTGGCCATAGCTGTGAAATTTTATGGGAATTTGTTGTTATAGATCAGATGGCATTGATCACCTGATCAAATAATCAATCTTGAGTTGAGAGAACTGAGATTTTGCTATTTTGTTCTAAAAAGCAATCAGATGATAATGATTTTGTCCATGGACGCAATATTTGGGTTCGATATAACCTAGTTCATGCTGCGTTTTTATGCTTGTTTTTTCTTTTCGTCCTTCTACGGTTTTATTATCGAACTGCATCCTTCTATGTGGATTTGATGATTTATCATTCAGGGCTTTTCCTAGGCTTCGTTCACAAATACAATTGATAAGGGGAAAGGAAATCCAAATGACATTAGGACATGATATGAACAAATACAATAGTTGAATACTTTGAACGAAAACGTCTAAACTTGAACAACTAATTTTCTGGACTGTAGTAACTAGTGACGGTTGAACAAGTTGTCCAAGTGACTTCAAATGCATTTGAAGTGCTAGCTGCGTTTCTTGCACAACATTGGTCTTTTACCTACACGCAGAACAGATTTCATTCATCACGAGACAAGTTTTCCTGAAAATGTCTGGCCAGAAAATTGCCACGAGAAGTGCATATTCTCGACACATGAGTAGGGAAGATGATGTGATTGCATTCATGAGTTTGGATAATCTAAAGGAGATTTCTATAAAATTGCACGTGATCATGACAGTAGTTGTAAAGCATGTAATCAAACATACCTTCCAAGTCAAGGCTCGTCCAGACAGCATTGCACACAAAGCGGTGGCTGTTTCTTAATGTCGCAATTGCAACAAGCTGTGTCGCACTCATTGTTGCACCCTACAGATGACGCCTCAGTATTATGATTAATAATCCAAAACTAACAAGCTGAAGGCTTATGCATGTTTCTCACATCAACGAGGCATAGGCCGTTCTTTCGATATAATATAATAATGTAAATGTATTGTGTCGTTTTCTATAGATTTAAATTTATCAACCTGTTACAGTGACATAATCAAATGGTTCAAGGTCTTGTTGGATAAAGGAAACGCGACTGATTGCTTGAACATTGGTCCTACCAACAATGACCATGAAAACCAGAAAAGCAACTGACGCCAACAACTTCATCTTGCTGCTTGGTTTTAGCTTTGCTGCATGTTTGCAAATTTTCTCACTAACAGCTGTTTTTATATGCAGGCTTTGTAGTAGTTGAAGTTTAGGAAATGAAACAACCTAACCCATTTTGGTATTCACAACGTAAACTTCTTTTTAAAGAATGGATTTAATAAAGGATAATTTTTAAACTCTGTGAATGCAAAGATATCTATGGAGCAATCATCAGGAATCAATGACAGTTTATATATTGGCGAGTAGATGGGCATGCAAAGAGCTGATGGATCCATCCATAGAATCTTCATTTATTTCTTCTACTTGCGCTCTGAAGAAATATTGCCAAGGAATCGTCAGTGAATTGATAATTGATTCATGTGGGTGGTACGAACTCAGGAGAGTGCTAGGAGACCGATGAGGAATTATCATTTAGCAATTGTTATACCTCCAAAACGGTCAAGTTGTGCTATATATTTCATGGGGTTCTTCAAAGTTCGACGCGATTTATCAAATTTTTTTGGAAAATCGAAAACTCTATGGCGTATAGAGAAGAACTACAAGTTGATCACGTCCCAAGAAAATATGAGGCCTTGAATCTATCAGCACTTATTAAAAAAACACAAGAAAACATGCTTCATCACAGTTCCACAAAAAGGATGGAAAGTACAATCGCTGCTTGTATTATTAGCTCAAACACAGTCGACACTCGACAATTCCCCAGAAAAATATCCCAGCTTAACCAAAAAATTAGCAAATTACCAAGCTTCACAAGTATTCAACTTAGTGGCCCTTTGTTGGCTGAAGCTTCTTAATGTTCTGAATCTGCCTTCCAGGGTTCAAGCCCTTAGGGCATGCACTTGCACAGTTCAATATGGTATGGCAACGGTAGAGCTTGAACTCATCATTGATCGATTCCAATCGCTCCTCTGTATATTCATCACGACTGTCCATAATCCACCTGCATTCACGACCACAGATTGGATGCCACATTCAATTTTATCCATAGTTTGCAAGGGATATTGAAAAAGGTACGATAATAATAAAAAGAAAATTGCTTTGTCAATTATGGGAGGACAAAGATGCTTTGGAGTTCACAGGTCAAGCAACAGCAATGGGAATTTGCACTGAATTTATGCACACTACCAATTTTCTGAGGCTCAAACCTTGATCGTTAAAACGAAATGCACCAGACCTATGAAAGCTTATATGAATCTGACAATGTAGGTGAAATAGTAATGACACCAACTACTGGTTATCCAAGTCATTTCCAAGAAATGTTGAGGAAAAAACAACATATAGAAAACTTCCTAAATATTGTTTTATCTTTCGAAGGCGAACTTTGTTAGGCACACACTTGAGTATATCTTAATATTCATGGCTAAGAATAAGCCATGAAATTATTTTTGCATATTGCTTGAAATTTTCTTAGCTGGTTTCTACCTAAGCAAAGACTTAAATAAACTAGAGGAATCCTGTCCTACCAAAACGAAAGAACTCATTCTCAAAAAGAGGAATAGACACTGAACTCGCATAATAAGCTTAAAATATCAAATAACTTTTTGCCATTTCTGGGTCTTAAGAAGAGATTGTAGAATGAATATAAGATCCTGAAAGGTTAACGATGCGAATACAGTTGGATGGATAAGAGATATACAAAGACACCAAACATATGGCAATAAAGCAGAACCAAATCTTGTAATAAGTTAACGCTTGTTCCATCAGTGGAGGAAAAATAACTCCAAAGAAAGTTAACCAAGTCACAGATCACCTATTGAACCAGCATGGATCGAAGTAACTTAAAAATCAGTTTTCAGCACAAATTTCCATTTCCATTTATCTAAGCATAAAACAAAATGCTAAAGATCAAAATTTTAACTTTTGAGATGAATCAAAAAACGAACTTTCCAATTTCCCGCACAAAGTAACTACCATGTATTTGTATATAAATCCAAATGACAATGGTGAGAATATATAAACAAGAAAACGACATTACCGATTGGCATGGAGCAAAGCAGCGGGTCCCAAATAGGACTCAGGATTCCACCAGTAGCTTGGGCAGGATGTGCTGCAGCAGGCGCAGAGGATGCACTCGTACATCCCATCGAGCTTGGCCCTATCCTTCTTGCTCTGCAGAACCTCTTTCCCCGGCACCGGCGGCGGGCTCTTCCTTTTCAGCCACGGCTCTATGCTCTTATACTGGTTATAGAAATTGGTCATGTCCACCACCAAATCCTTGATCACGTACATGTGCGGCAACGGCGTGATCATCGTGGACGATCCCGACGGAATCTTCGTCAGGCAGGCGAGGCCGTTACAGCCGTCGATGTTCATCGCGCAGGACCCGCAGATCCCTTCCCTACAAGAGCGCCGGAACGTGAGCGTCGGATCGATCTCGTTCTTGATCTTGATCAGAGCGTCGAGGACCATGGGCCCACACTCTTTGAGGTCTATGTGGTAGTTCTGAAGCTCCGGCTTCCCCGATTTGTCGGGGTTCCATCGGTAGATTGAGAAGGTCTTGAGGTTCGTGCTCCCTCGGGCCTTGGGCTCCGCTTGCTGAGCCTCCGCTTCTGAAGCCAAGAATCGCAAAGGAACGAACTTCGAAGCCTGCGTGGACGAAACCCTAGAAATGGCTCTTCTCAATATGCCGGTCGCCATTGCCGAAACCTTCAGAGCAAGAGAGAGAAAGTGATAGAGAGAAAAAGCAATGGAGAGAGAAAGAGCAGGACAACCGAACTTCGCTTTAATAAAATGACGAAAATGGGTAATATATAGGGAGTAGTTTTTGTATGACGTTGAAGGGTAATTTGGTAATAAACGAAATATCTAAATGGTTTTTTTTTATTGTTGTTCTTACTTCTTAATTTCGTTGAGGAATTATCGAGTGCCGTGGATTGGTTGAACTCCCTGGTGTTTTCTGATGACGTGGCGAATTTAGAGCCGATCGTTAAAGATGATACGTGGTTTGTTTGGAGAAGAGTTTTCGCTAAATTTGTCTTGTGAGATAGTGGGGACGAACGGGCGCGTGTCTCCCATGAACCCCATAATTATCTCGTCTATGTCTATTATTCGAAACAATGTCGTTTTTATCATGATGTCATTTTTTGTACTTTTTGCCCTTTTATGTGTCGTTTTCGTTTTTATGGTAATTTTGTAGCGTTATTTTGTCGTCGTCGTCGTTATATTATGGTTTCCTTCTCTGATTATCATTATTTTCAAGTTGCCGCAGTTGTTTTTTTTTTGTTTTTTGTTTTTTCGCTCGGTTCAAAAACTATGCTGCAATTTTTTGTTTCGATATTGTTTTGTTGTTTCTTTGGTCTATGCGCTGTTGTCCCCCTGGATCATCCAGTGGGAGAAGTTTTCAAATGTTATTGTCGTTTCTTAGGTTTAATATCATTTCCTCGTCTTGAGTTCTATATTGTTGTTTCAATGAGGTTGTCGTTTAAAAAATTAGAATGCCGTTTTCATCATGTTGCCGTTTTATCTTTTCCCATAATTTTCCCCGCATTATGTTTTATGTCGTTTGAAAAATTTTAATGTCGTTTACAGTATTGTCGTGTGCCTTATTCTGTCTTTTTTATATTTTTTTTTTCCTTTTCTTTTGTCATCAAACTACTATCGCACCATTTTCAAATTTCTTTGTTTTTAGGGCGGTCGTTTTCGCTTGTCTGTATACAATTTTATTGATCTTTCTCATTTTGACACTGTTCTTTTTTTTTTTTTTTTTTTTTTTTTTTTTTTTTTTTTTTTTTTTTTTTTGTCTTATCGTTTGCATGGATTTATCATTTCTTGATCTTTCTATTATTATTATTATTTTTTTTTTTTTTGACGTTTTCATTATCATGGCGTATTCATGCTTCTTGTTGCACCATGATTGAGATTTCCGACCATTCCCCCAAATCAAGACGTGGAGAATTACAGAAGTCAGGGTTGAGCATAGCTGTCGAGAAATACCAGTTAAAGAAAAGATACTTGGGTTGAGGAATTCTAATGCAGCTGTGTGATTATAATCTATAAGTCCTGGAAAGGGTTATGTAGAGAAGGATAAAACCGAGATTAACCAAAATCCGCCAAATGAAGAGAGGATAACTCATGTCACATATTCAAATTCAAATAGAAGATCAGATATGAGTTATCATTATACAATCAATCATGTGTTTAAATTCAAATAATTACAAATGTAGATAAAACTAAAAAAATTCCTATCTGAAGAAGGGATAAAAAGCTTATCTCATAATGTAATTTAAAGATAGAGACATCATGTACAAGAGAATATATAAATAAGGGTTAAGCTCCTCATTTAGTTTTTACAAATAATTTTCTACTATAAGGAAGTTCTGTACACTTTGAGATTTAGTGCATCCATGAGTGAACGTAGGCAATAATATTCTATCGACCCACTATAAATTTTTATGTTTTTTTTTTTAAATTTTTTGCATCTATTTTTTAATCAATTCGCGAGTGTCATTACGTGTTTCCGGAGAGATTAAATTTTGAATTGTAGAATTTTCACCGTCAACAATTGTCTTTTCAAAATTATGCCGTCAGTTTTTTTTTTTTTTTTTGAAGGGATTTTTTTTTTAAGCTGTGTTATAACGTTAAAGTTGTTTTTTAATTGTATTTGTTCTTAGTCCTTTCAAGTGGTGTCGACGTTTTTTAAAGTGTTGTTTAGCTCTTTATTTTTCGTTGTTTCTGTTCTGATACGTTTAAGAATGCTTGACATCACGTACCAAGTTGTCGTTTTCCCGACTAGATGTCGTTTTTATGGATTTGCGTATTGCTTTGGTTTTGGCATGTTTCTTTCATATTGCCAAAGAAAACAATAATATTTCAGTTGCAGCACCATATTCAAATCATAATAAAAGAAATCTAGCTGTTGAAATGGATTTATGACGCAGAAATATGGTCGTCAATTTGGAGATAGGAAAAGTAATACTAATCATTGAATAATATGTTTGATTAGCAAAAACAGAAAGAAATCATTGACATAATATATATATATATATATAGAGAGAGAGAGAGAGAGAGAGAGAGAGAGAGAGAGAGAGAGAGTAATCAATAAGAACAAAACAAATTATTTGGTTTCACGATCTGAATTCAAAATTAAGGAAACCAAGGAAGGACAGTTTGTATCAGTATAACCAATAGGAAACAAGTTATATTTTGGCGAAAAGGAACGGGAAATGTCACAACGTTACGGTTGTGTTTGAGAATATTGAAATATGGATAATTTTGGATTAGATTAATCAGCGGAAGAATTGTTATGAAATTCGTCATAGGTTACAGATATTTTAAGTAATAAAGGTCCACACTTTCCTTACGAAATTAAATGATCACCGAAAATAAAATAAATTAATTAAAATTTCAGCCATAAAAATGTCAATTATCATTAATTGCTCCCTCAAAAAAAGAATTATTAATTGCTTATCGATCAATTATTAGTCACTGTTTAGATACCACAATGTGTCATTTTGATGTGCATGCATGATGAATATGAAATAATTGTAAATCAATAAATAAAAGAAAACCAAAAGGGCCACCTAATAAAAAGCTGGACAGACCACCTAAAAGACCAATCACTAATTGTTTATAGCCACCACCATTGTTCCTTAATACTCGCTCAATTTTCTCCTCTTTCTCATCATTCTCTCTCTCTCTCTCTCTCTCTCTCTCTCTCTCTCTCTCTCTCTCTCTCTCTCTCTCTCTCTCTCTCATCTGTATCCCTTTATTTTCTACCAGGAATCCCCTGCGACGTTCTCCAATGGCATCGGTAAGATTTCTATATTACAGAAACTTATCATCTTGTCTTTGGTCTGCAAAGTTCATTAGATGCCATGTTCTTGAATGTTCAATGTGTGTACATTAAAATATATAATTGTGCATGTCTACGACAATTTATGATCTATGTATTATGTAATTTCATTTGGTTTGATTTTTGATTCTTGTAATTTCCTCCCCTAAAAGGAGTTAATTAATTTTTTAGTATATATTTTTAATTGCTATCATACAAGAAATATTAATTCATTGTGGCTGTCTTTCTTTTAAGCCATGAATGTATTCTTAATTCTTCAATAATTTTGCTGCTCAATCACTCATTTATTATCAGCCTCCAAATTCCAAACCCTACTAAAATTTAATAAATTTAGAATATGTAGCAATTCCTTTTCCTACTGTTGTGAAATATTAGACTTGGATGATTGATTTGTAAGATTCTTTGGGGCTTGTAAATAAGACAATGCTAAAACTTTTTTTTTTTTTATAATATTCTGTGTTATGCAGCAGGACAAAGGTCGGCCATTGCCGAAATTCGGAGAGTGGGATGTGAACAATCCTGCTTCTGCAGAAGGATTTACAGTCATATTTAGCAAAGCTAGAGATGAGAAGAAATCCAATGGTGTCGTTTCGTCTGGTGGGGCAACAACAACGACACAAAAGAATGATAATTCAGCTAAACCTTCAGAGAACTGTGATTATCCCCCCATGGTAACATAAATCACATTATATTTACACAATTTATATTAAAAATTCTTCACACAAAACATGTTCAGAATTCAAATTGTTGTAACCTTCTTTTCTCTTTGGATATTGCAGAAAAAATGGTTTTGCTGTTTTTGAAGCCAAAGGTCAAGGTGAAGCTATTGAAAGAAGGGAATTTATGGCGGTTACTTTTATATATGTAATTTCCAAGTCCTTCTCATGTTCCTTAAGCTTTTTTTTTTTTTTGTCCTTTTCCCTATGAATGTAATTTAGGAAGAAAAATGTGACAAACGCATGAAAGTACATTGTCATAAATTATTCTCAAATTGCAATAAGCATATAGAACATGAAAGTGCAATACATTCAATAACATATATAAATGGGGACACCTGGTGACAAATAGATACAATATTGTAAGCCATATAAAAACAAATATACTCTTTACGAACTCATAAACATAAGCAAAAACAAAAGTCCTAACAACTTTTCTAGTTCAAACTAGCTAGTCACGAACTAAATTATCTAAATTACACAACAGCAGAAGCAGCAAACGACAAAACAAAGAGCGAAACGACGACGAGTTTGGAGGCACCAACAAGAGGTGAAGCAGACGACTTGCCACCGTCGGATGAAGACTGATCCCCGGGAGTCTTGACCTTGATAATGAGGTGTTGACCCCTCTCGCAGTGACCAGAAACACCACTAATGAAGTAGAATGGACTGTAGTGGTCAAGCTTGAAAACGGTGTTTCCTGTGTTGGAGAAGAAGTTTGGCCGACTTGAATTGCACTTCTTGTAATCTTCCTCTGACACCTCCATGACCGAGTCTTTGCTGTACTTAAAACCTTCAAAAAAAAGTAATAAAATAATTCTCTTTAAATATAAGATTGACAAACTTCATGTTCAACCTAACTTAACAGTAATTTCATACTTAATTCTGCTACAATAATTTCATACTTAACTCTGCTATAAGGTATAGAATTTAAATCCTCGATTTCGAGTTATTAAAAAAGGTCATGACACATGATGATATATGTATATATAATATTATATCTATGACTATGTTAAGAATGTGGGTTTTTACTTACGAATGGTGTCGCCGAGTTGGAACCTGTTTTTAGAGGCCCAGTCGTTGTAGATTTTGCTGTCGTTTAATGGTGGGACGACCCATCCTTTGGGTCCGCCAACTTGGAACTCAAAGCAAAGGACTGAGAGGCTCTGGAGAGAAGAGAAGATGAAACAGAAGAGCAAAACTGCTCTCACTGAGTTAATGAAAGCCATTGGGAACGTCCAAGCTCCCGGAAAACGACACACTATTACACAAAGTCACAAACTAAACAAAAAAAAAAATATGTTTATTGGAAATTTTAGTGGCGGTGAAGTTTGAGGCAGAGTTCTTTGCCTTCCTTGGGCATTTATTTATATAGAGAGGCAAGTGAGGTTGTGGTAGAGTCAGTTACACTCTGTTTTGGAGAGTTGTGGGCGTTGTGGAGGTACGTAGTGGGACGTTACAACGTGGCTGACTTTTTTGACTTGGTCTGCTTGGGTGGGCCGCCGGAGGGCAATTTGGTAATAATGGAACACATTGCCACCTTTTCTTTTTTTTTTTGACGAATATTAATTTAGTTATATTGGCACGTTGGTTAATATTGGTTAGATCATGGGGTCACGACGACTCATACGTGATCTTTGCAAAACAAACTCACGAGAAGGTTTTGGGGCACGTTTTGTTGAGGGAGACTCTTTCTGAACATTATAATTTGCTCAATAATTATAAGATTACATTCTAGCCTTTTCGATTCTCAATCAAAAGGAAGTAAAAAGCGAGCCTCCCGTAGAACTCTCCTTAAACAACTGTCTATCTACAAATATTTTGGACTAAAAATTGAGAAAAAAGAAGAAGAAGAAAGTGTCACGCCCGGAAAAGGGGGGCGTAATTATTTAAAATGAAACGAAAATAAATAATAATCACCGGATTTACACTCTAAACTCAGAATCCACAAGGAAATACCTCGAATTACCATCTCGATAATATAATATTTTCTCAAAACTTTACATCGTCAGGACCAATCGTATATTACAAATATGTATAACATTTACATGAATACCGAAAGTTAACAATTTATACCTCAAGCCTCAAATTCACCTCTAGTCAACTCTAAAAGCTTCACATGTCTCTTTAGCCACACATCACTAACTGAGAAAAAAAAATTAAACTATAAAACGTAAGCGAAAGGTATGCCGTCACCATACTACAAGGTAACATATAGGCCTATCATGCTACAAGCCCTTTAAAAACTAGAAAAACAAATCATATATATAGATATATATATATATATATATATATATCAATATAAATTACTAGAGAAATTAAGGAGATAAGCACATGAAAATTATGTGGGATAGCTAGAAGAATTTTGGGGTTATTTTGCAAATTTTGAAATTTAGGATAAAAATTATAATTTTTCAAAACTCGGGGTCAAAAATGTAATTTCACAAAACTTTGGATAAAAAATTTCAAAATTTCAAAATTTCAAAATGCACCAAATATCAGTTTTAACCGTAAATTTTATAAAAATTTCACTGAAATTTAAAATATGCCCATTTATAAATAATAACTTGTTATTCAAAATAAATGGACGTTACAGAAAGCAACAAAATTAATTTTCTTCTATGAATTAATTAAGGGCGGTTTAGCTTTCAAACTCTACAAACACCCTCCAATATCGTCCTATGTATATGTAAGCTTCGTCAAATGGGATCATTCCGAATTTTTAAGCTGTCACAGATTTTTCAGTTGGATTGGTTTGTCATTCAATTGCATTTCAATAAACGTTTTCACTTTTTCTGATCGTCGTTGTTGTTTTATGTTTTTCAATACTTTGCGTTGTTTCCGAAGTTCCTCTTTTTGTCGTTTTTTCTATGCTATGTCGTTTAACAAATACATTGTCGTTTACAATGTTATTGCGTTTTTACTTTGATGTCCTTTTTTTTTTTTTTTTTTTTTTTGTTCTTTCATCTTGGTCAAGCGTTGGTTTCCTCTTCGCTCTTTCTGTTGTTATTTGATAATATTTTTCGTTTTATTCAGTTCTGTTTCCCAATTGTCGTCATTTTAAACATTCGAAAAAGTTCAAAGAAGTTTCTGTCGTTTAAAAATTAATGTCGTTCACTGTGTTTCCTGCCGTTTTTTCCATTTGATGTTTTTTTGGCCGTTTCGTTTGTTTTTAAGTGTGGTTGTGGTTATTTATCCGATTTTCTCGTTATTCTTTTACCATATCCTAATTATTGTTGTTTTCTAAAATTCTCGTCGATTTAATTTAAAAGTCTCTTCTTTTTTTCCTCGAAATTAGAAGTCTCTTCTTAAATGATGTCGTCTGATGTTTGTCCGTTTCTGATTTGTTTTTAGTGGCTTCTTTAATAACACCGTGATTTAAAATTTGTCGACCTTCATTCATTCCTAATTTCATTTTTCATGGTCGTTGTTTATTTTTTATGTCGTTTTGAAATTTTATTGTCGTTTTTTGTTTTCCTCGTTTTACGCGTCGTTTCTCAACTCATGAAACTTACTACCCAACTTCCTTAAAAAAAAATCACTGCCCAACTGTAAAGTGTAAGAAAAGAAGAACTTTACAGAATCCACGTAGATCGTATGCAGAAATTTGTTGAATACAAATTAGATTTTTATACAAGACCCGTAAAATACATTCTTCTTAGTCCCAGCATCTATATCAAGAAGTCATCGGTGTGCAATGAAAAACAAAAAAAAAACAAAAAAAACAAAAAAGCACTACTAAGCATCTAAAAGCAAAATTTCGGATGAAGAGGTTCAATATTTCTCGTCGTCATGCAATTTCTACTTCTCTTGCAATTACTTGTGACTCCTGATCAGAACCATGATTGCTTGTTTTAAACTTGAAGGACTTCGAACTAAACAACCCCGCAAAAGCGCTCTTCGACCTTCGCATTGTTCCTTTTGCGCTCGTTGATCTCTGAATTGTTTGACGCTTTCCATTGTTCTTCTCTAGTTCATCTGATAAGGATCTGACTAGTTGCTCAAAACGACGCCGAAAAGTTGGATACCTTGAGATAGATTTAGTGATCCCTAGGAGCCTGTCATCAGAATATATGGTGGCGGAAAATGAACCACTTATCAGATGAGGAAGAAAGATTAGTACAACATTTTGATAAAGTTTTTGCAGCATCACCTCCGAGCTAAAGCGTCAAGCTCTGCTCGCTTACGCTCCGGTTCAGGGGATGGACCAATGTCTGCATCTTTCAACCTTGAAGGATCACTACTCAACAGAACCAACTTGCAAAAGTAACTCTCTTCTGCCTCGGAGAGGTTTTCTGCTTTAATCTGCTCCTTGATGATCAATAAGGGGTTGAGAAACCACTCAAACACGACATCTTTCGGTCTGTTTGTGCTATTAATCTCAGTGTTGTCATCTACATCAACAGAAAATACAAATTACAATTAACAAGATTCCTAAAAGAAATGAATAAAGTGAAGTGTATATAACAAAGAAAAAGAGATTTGACTGACTTAACAATATGCCTCCAGAATTAGCTTTTGAAGAGCGTATGAGTGTCTGAAGAAGGCAATAAGCTGGTAAGCCAGTGCCAATAATGCTGCTACCTTTACCAGACTTGGCATCTTCAATGTCTTGAAGGCTTATTAGTCCTTCCGAAACCAAGAGTTCTCCATAATGTTCACACTCCTTAAACAAGCTATCAAGAAGCTGCAAAAGTCATGAAAAGAATTTTCGTTTCAGCAACTCAGTCACGAGCTAAACAAGGGATGATTTTGGACATCAACACTTAACTTATATCTGACAACTAGTCTAATGTAGATTCAAGTGACAACAAGACCAGATCAGCGAAAAAAAAGTGACAACAGGACCAAGGAAATTTATGTAGGATACCTCAAGTGGCTTCAAATCAATCATGGGACCTGTTTGGGGATTTCGGATAGAGCTGGGCCTTGAGAAGGAAGATCCACGAGATGTTGTCCTAGATAACGCATCCTTCCTTCGGTAGCAAGGTCTACCCACATAAAACAAAATAAAATAAAATAAAAAGATATGTTAATATAGTCAGAGTGACTCGAGATCTGAAACATTAAAATATATAAGAGCTTAATTAGAACCTTGGGAAACATGACCCTTCAGGCATATCAAGAATATCATTGCTGTATTCATCATATATGGCAAGGGAGGCAACAATATAGCAAAGCCCAAACCAGAAAGAGGACTCCTGCAATCCAAATCCCAAAGAATCTATTAGAAGACGTAAACATGAATTAGAACCATTCTCGGTTCACGTGTTTTTTCTGAGAAAAAAACTGTAGCGAGCCACGAACATCTAAACCATTACACGGATCCTTGCTCCAAACGCTTTGTTAGTATGTTGTCCAAGGTCTAGGTAACGAGAACATCATCATAACTCTTAGCAAATAAGATGATGTCATTATATCTAACATGATAAGAAAAGAGGCTATTTTAGCTGTAGCACCAAGAAGCAATAACCTGATAAACGATGGCCCCAGCGAACGCACCAAGAAAGATACTGGCCACGATGGAGGCCAATACTGCCCCAATGACAGCCAGTGGCCAAAGTAGGATAGCAAGACCTGCGAATGGCACGCATATCGTTTCCAAGAAAGGGCCTTCCCGACCTACAAGGTCATGAAACAAGCGATGCCACCCCTTAAAGAGCATATAAAAACCTTTGAATAGGGCTATAACTGAGATCACCGGCCAATCAACAATGAAACCTAGGACGCCTGCTACAACTGCACCAGGAAGATAAAGAATTCTGCGGAAAGAAAAGGCAAAAAAGAGAGTTTGTAAGAGAAATAATGAACATCGCCAAAAGTACTAAATCAAATGAAAAATGGCTTGCAAGACCAGAAAAAGCAAGTTACACAACAAAATCCCAAGACACTAAGGGGTCTTCACTCTCCAATATCACATATCAATATCACTGTAGTTGTGATAAACGATGTAATTTTCTGGTTAATGTTTGTCATACAAGTAACTAAGAGAATGGCATTCTGTTATGAATGCTAGTTATTGCTAAGGATTAATGGTGAAAATTTAGCCTCTAGTAAATAACAAGAGCCATATTATAATAGGAGAAATGCTAGCAATCACTCTTTTTGGCACTGTCTTTGTCACTCTTTGACATAAAGAGTGATGCTAGAATTTCTCTTATAATAGATCCACTCTGCAAACCTGATCTCATAGTATTTTCCATTTGGAGGCCCTTGTTCCCTTAAATCATTCATAACTGAAAAGTAAGAATGGTGGCAAACATCCTTCAGATCCCTGATAAAGGTGAAGCATCCTTTGAAAGTGCTGACAGTTCCATCCTACAAACATTATGAATCTTCTTTTCACCAAACGCAACAAGAGAATAATGATTGGCAGCACGAAGTATCATATAAAACTAGCACCACAATATCGAAAACATACATAAAAGCAGTGATACAATTTGTTGGTCTTCCCTTCTTCAACAGCTTTAAAAGTAGCCATTACTGGTGAAAGAAAGCCGTAGGCTGCTCCGCCCACAATGCTTCCAAGAATACCAACCACAGGCCACAATATCAAAAGTGCAGGTAGCACAGATACACACAGAACAAGCTTTAGAACTGGCCCCAATTTTTTAGCCCTGCCAATTAAAGAGAAAGAGGAATTAACCCACAAGGGAGAACAAATAAAAAGAAACTAAAAATATAAAAAATAAATAAATAAAAATGCAAATGGCTACGAGAGAGTACCACAAAATGCTGTAATAAGCCCAGACACCGTGTGGCAGCCAAAGAACAAGTATTATCGCCGAGTTTCCGGCTGTCATGATTAGACAAATCACAGGGCATAATATGATACCTGAAACAAAAGACGGGTGTTTGGTTTTTTCATATTTAGACAAAGCAGACAAACTAAACCTTCAAGTCTTGTACATTAAACTCTGTGTTCTAATCTCTACATCAGCTAAAAATGTCAGCAAAGTTCATAACACTGACTTAAAAATACCAAATCAGTATCATCACTTTCTCAACTTAAGAAAAAACAACATGAGCAAAACAATCTTTTGAATTGGTTCTAATTTCTATAATGATGAAAGTGACGCCTGCCCATGAGAGAGTTCTGCAAAAGAAACAGATCCCCCTAAAAAGGATAGAACGTTGACTCAGCAGAAAAGGGAAAAATAATCCATAAGCATTGAAAAATCTAAAACAGTACCACAACAATCAAACATATTAGATTTTAACTGAGATAAAATAGTAATAACAGAAAAGTCCGCACAACAATCAAACATATTAGATTTTAACTGAGATAGAATAGTAATAACAGAAAAGTCCGCACAACCATTCCAACACAAGATTTTCTTCAACAAAAATGCTGTGAATTTCTTTTCCAAATAAATTACTCAATACCTCAACCCTACAACCGCATAAGCAGTTTGAGTACAGAATATATCAACAAGAAAAAAAAAAAAGATGGAAAAATCTCAGAACAGATAACAAATATTAAAGATAAACTAACACTAACCTTTAATAAGGCCAAGAAGCAAAAGGCCAATGAAGTAAGGTAGAAAGCAAATAAAGTTCCACAGAGAAGCCCAAATTCCTTTCGGAGGTTCCATTTCTTCTATTCACTACTCGCACAAACCAGATCTTCCTAACATTATTTCATGCCCACCTGACACTCAAACGCTAATACCTCTTTCTTCACCCCAAAAAAAAAAAATGTAAAAGAAAGAAAATTTCTATAGACCCATGTCAGAAAACTTACTCAAAATCCGTAATTTAGTTTTGTTTTGGCACCAAAGACCTCGAATCTTGTAGTTTCAGAAAAAGACACGGGCAGTTTCCATTTCGTATTTTTGAACATTGGAACTTGGAAGTTTGTGGATATGGGAAGTTACTGATAAACGAATCGGAGTTAGGCCTCCCCAGCCAAACTCCTTCCTTACTTTTCCTTTTTTTATTTAATTTCGGATTTTTTTCTTTGGTTCTTAAATTAAAAGCAAAGCAACTTGGGTTCTGTTTTAGTTGTAACCTGGGGAAAAAAAAGAAACATTTTGTAATTTTTTTGAAAAAAAAAAAAAACAAAAAAAACAAAAGAAGATTAGAAGAATGACACAGGAGTGGAGTGTGAGGAGGTGTGTGTGTCATCAGGTGGAGTGGCATTAGCCAAAAAGGAGAGAACAGTAACCTAGGGGCTCCTCTATCAACTAATCACCATGTTCCACGTAATTCGTGGCACAATCTGACAAGACATTATTCCGCTGTAAAAGCCTAGAAGTGCAATCTTTTGTTTGGACGGAATTTTTTTTTATTGAGAATTTATATTAAACTCTCATTCATTTTATTAATTTTAATTTTAATTTTAAATTTTTATAATTAAAAATTTTCAGAAAAAATCACATCTAATTTTTTTTATTATAGTTAAAAATTTTAAAAAAATATTATATCTCAATTTAAATTAAAAACTCAAATTCACAAAGCGAGCGTGACTTAAATTACCACAAAATTATCATTTTTATTGGAAATCTTTTATGGAGTTTTTATGTATTTATTTATTTATTATTTATTTATTTTTTTGGCCAAAAAAGATTTATTATTTGTTTAGTATGAGAATTCGTATCATGATTTGTGATTTGTTACTTATTTTTAAAAAAATACACGTAAATTAAAAATGATTCTGAATTATGATTCTGAATCTATAAACTAAACGTCCACTCAATCTTATGGAAACCCGTTAGTTATCTTTTGTCCTTGATCTTCAAGCTGACCAACGTGAACCACAAGAAACTGAATTAGTTTTAAATCTTTTAGGCCTGTTTAGTTTACTAATTCGAGTGTTTAATTCAAATTAATATGTAATTTTATATGAGAGTTTTTTACTGTAATAAAAAATTAAATGTGACTATTTTTAAAAAAATTTTACTCTAATAAAACTCAAATTCTAAAATTTACGTGACCTTTATTAGTTACAACGTTTTATATCTCCTTCCGTGAAGTGTCCTATAATAAAAAGTGATACCATACTCGATCGAAGCTATTGTAGAAGTTTGACAAGAAAACAACGTACGATATACCAATCATTTACAAAATACCAGCGGACTCAATTTAGTTTCCAAATCACTTTCTAAATTAGTACGAATGAAAATAATAGGAGTATCTTTAATAGGAATAAAAAAAAAAAAAAAAAAAAAGAGTTATCAATAATTTTTAATTTTTAGCCATTAAATTTATATTAAAAATTATATATTTTGCACATTTTTTTTAATTTAATGTGATTTTAACTAAATCTACGATTAGAAACTTATACTATCGTTAGGCAGGCTTGCCGGAGAAAGTTTCAAAAATAAAAACCAATAATTTCAATGTTCAAGCAAGCCAAAACTCAACATCTTGTAATAGAGTTGGGAATCAAGATTACAGCTACCTATTTTGTCCATCTTATTTGTATTATTTTTTCAAATAAAAAAAAAGAAACAAAAATTTCCTTCACAAGATTTTGCTGCTCAACATAAGATGTTGGAAGTTTTAATTTTCAAGGTGTTGATGTTGGGTAAAATGTAGAAAACAACCATTGTCAAGGGCAAGAGTGCATTAGCTATGCTCCACTGGGTTGGCTGAGACAGCAGGCAAAATAAGAATGGACAAACAGGAATCCACTACATGTGATCTTTTAGTTTGTTTACCTTAATTATTCAGATTCTCGTGTATTATTTCTATTGGAATTGATACGGGGCAAACAGATATACCTTTGTTTTGTTTATTTCAAAAATAAAAAGGTGGCATTTGTTTATATTTCAAACAAGCTGACTTTTTCATCTATTAGCAAGCTTTAAATCACTGAAAATATAAAAATAACTTTCCTTTTTTCTGGTACAAAAGAGAGAGCATCAAAACACATGCTTATCTACCAGCAACAATTATTGCATAATTCTAATATTCACTAGTCTATATCAGCATATTAAGTGACACACCAAGAAAGGCCGTCATATTATAAACAAAAGCGAAAAATGTACAAAGATATGAAATGAATCTATCATACAGGTTCATGGCACCAAAGGATTTGGTTCTTTTTCTGAGCTATGCGGGTTATTTCCTGTCTACCACATGGTTGAGTCCAGCTGAATACAAACATTTCTGACTCGTAAAAATTCGGTTAGTTTTTCATTCTTCTGCAACTTTCCCTTTTCTTTCAGGCGGTCGAGGTCCTAAAAGTCTTAGGTCGATTGTCGCACCATGATATTGTGATGATTCAACCACTATGTCGTAAGCCTTTGGAGCTAGACGGAGGCCCTCATTTTGAGCCCTCAAGTACAACTCATATGCAAGCCTCGGTTTACAATCGTTAGCTAAAGCCTCAATCAGCATTTCGTAAGTCACGTTGTTTGGAGTAATGCTCTGAGCTTTCATGCGGTGAAACCACTCAAAAGCCATGTCAATCATATCATTGCGTGCACAGCCGCTGATTATTGCATTGTATGTCACGACAGTTGGCTCAATCCTTGATGACACCATTTCATGAATGACGGTATCGACCATGTTAAACTTCCCATGTCCAGCGAAAACTGAAGCCATAATTGTGTAAGCGTACACGTTTGGTCGGATACCAACCTTGAGCATATGCTCCCAGACCTGGCGAGCCTCGTCATAGAGTTTTCCTTTTTCAAGGGCACTAAGCAATGCCCCATAGGAAAGGAATGTAGGTTTTTGACCTTGTTCCACCATTCTCTTGAAGATCTTTACAGCAGCAGAAGTTTCTGAAGCCTTGGAACAAGCAATAAGAACTGCGTTCCATTCCTTACTTCCGGGTTTTAGGCCTTTCTCTTCCATCTTGTTAAGCAACCTAACACCCCACTTCCAAATCCCTCTTTTTCTAGCTGCAGTAAGGAGAATGTTAAAGTGAGACACTATTATTTCATATGACATGTTGTTTGGCTGTGGACCTTTGTCCAACAAATCCTCATAGATTTCCAAAGCCGTCCACCACCTCTTAGCTTTCCCCATCAACCAAATCGTGTGGTTGCACACCGACAAACTTATATCGGAATACCCTTCTCTTATTCTGTCATACAATTCTTTTGCCACTAGATGATGTTCTTCACGGGTGCAAGCCCACAGTAAGCGTTCATGCTCTGATCGACCGGGAGGAATCCCGGCAATATCCATTTTTGTTAGAAGTTTTAGAACATTGGCACTCAAGTTGTCCTCATTTACAAGCCAGTGTCGCATCACTTGATAGCAAACACGTATTGTAAAGTTCTCAAGCTTAACAAACTCATTTTCCCAATCTTCATCATCATCTTTGCCCATCTCTCCTTTCTGATACTTTTCTCTGATCTCAACAAAGAACTTAAGTGCTCCATGCCCATCCTCCATCCTCCGGTATGCCAACAAGGCTGTAGAATAGGATACTGGAGATGGAGTTAGACCCTTCTTCCGTGTCTCCTCGAGAACACTAAGGGCCTTGGTACCTTCTCCATTCTCCAAGTGAATTGCCATCATAGTATTGTAAGTAACAACATTGGGAACCACTCCTTCCTGAGTCATATAATTCAAGACTTTCTCCATCTCTCCAAATTGTTCAGATTGCTTCACCGCGCCCAAAAGACTATTGTATATGAATAGGTTGAGGCTAATTAAACCATTGTTTTCTTCTTTCTTTCTCTTAAGCCACTCAAGAAGAGCAAATGCAGGATCAAGTAACTTTTCTCTACCTAAACCCCTAATCATGGTTGAGAACACTTGAGGTGGCAACTCGCCCTTGTCCTTAAGAACTTCATCTACATCATCCGCCGTTTTAGCAAACCGTAAGCTCGAAGCTAGTTCCCGAACATCGACCTTACCCCCCTTCTCTTCCCTACTCTTTTCCTCACTCCCAACATCTTCTATCACTTTGTTTTCTTGTTCTTCATCACCATTATTATCATCACCACTCTCTATTCTCCCCAGAGGAAGATGACCATCACTCAATTTTCCTGACAAACTACATTCCGAATCCAATTCTTCTATCCGAATTTCGCTCCCAACTGCTTGTTCCTCCAGTGCCCCCGCCAACGCAACCGAGGCGCCTAAAGAGCTCTTCTTCTTAGGCTTACAAAAGCGGGCAACTTTAAGCTTAGAGAACCCAAATAAAAACCCGCATCCCAAATCAAATTTTGGCCTATCACAGAAACCCCCATATCCAACACCTCTAGAATTCCTTGTAGACAACACAAAACCAGTAATTCTACCATGACAAACAGGAAAGTGAAAACCAAAATCCAATACATTTTTCCTTCTCCTTCTACTACTGGTTTTAAGAGAAGAGCTCTTTTCAGAGCGCAATTGTGGTACAATCCACAAGTCACCCTTTAAAGGCCAAGTGGTTAAAGCTTGCATTTTTCTATAGAATTTACAAGTAAAGAGAACAACCCAGAATTGAAAATCTCGTGAAGGAGAAAGATGAGGTGTTCTTCCTTCTCATATTATGCTTTTCTGGTTAAAAGAAGTTACTCTCTTTACAATGACCAAAGGAAGAAACAAAGGACAAAAAATGGTCTGCTTAATACGGAGTATATAGATTTATCTGAAGATTGGAAGTGATGGGTTGCATACCTGAGTTTGTAAATTTGCAGAGAGAGAGAGAGAGAGAGAGATAATTTGTAAAATTGGGTTCAGCTGATTCCAGTGGAGCGAGTTTTCGAAGTGGCTTTCGGTTTTCTCTTTCAGTGATGCTGTGGATTTCTCACAGCCATTCAATTGAAAATTTGCAGCGACCGGTGAAGAAAAATCAGTGTAAATTGTAATTAAAGAAAATAAATAATAATGGGCCATAATTCAGCCCATGGATCTAATAGCAGCAAAGCTCATATCCCATAGGCTACCATTCAGACCATTGATATAACTGGGCCAAGTTTTCAGCCAAGTACTTGATTATTAGGCCTTCTTTTTTTGGGCTAATGCCGAAATGAGAGAAATCACTTTTGGAGAGTTGGGATCGCGAATTTGTATTTGGAAGAAAATGATAATAAATTTACTTTAAAAATTGGGAGAAAGAGAAAAATATGCCAAAATTTAATATGAATTAAAATTAATAGGCCAATAGTTTACATAAGTTAATAAATAGGCCAAATTATTATTTTCGTCCATAACTTGTCTGGTTATGAATCATAACTTGACAAGTTATTATTCATAATTGTCCATAACTTGTCCGGTTATGAACCATAACTTGATAAGTTTGTCTATAACTTATCTGGTTATGAACCATAACTTGACAAGTTATGGCCTATTAATTTCTATAACTAAAAATTGGCCTATTTTCTTTCTTAAGCTTTTCATATTGGCTTATTTTCTACTATTTCCCTTAAAAATTCCCCTTCAATTATATGCGAGTCTTTAATTATAAACATGGGTTTTAAGGACTATATTTATAAATCTTAAGAGCCATCATATCAAATTATCAAAATATTATTGAGGAAGTTGAATCTATAGTAGCGACAATTAACACCTTATAGAATTATTACGACAATTAACAAACCGATTATTGTTTTTAATGAAGTGTTTCTCTCTAAATAGGATAAAAATGAAAGAAATGATTTGACATATTGAGGACCATAATAACCTAAATGATCTTATATACTAAGTCAGTAAGCACCCATTAAACTTAGTTGGATTAGTATTGGGTATCTACTTATTAAATCTAATTAAATTACTATTAGGTATTCACTCAATTAGTTCATACTTGTTAGGAGACTTATTGAGCCATCCTAATTAGACCACTTTATTCGTCTATTAATTAAAGAGTAGTTATATTTACACTCCAAAAATTTATAGATATCCTCACTAATTAATGTTTATCTAATAAAGATTTTAAAAATCTATCCTTTTATAGATATAATTTTCATAATACCTAATTTAACCCTTTCATACCCCCACCTAATTTTAATCTTGATTTTATTTATAAAATAATATAATCTCTTTCAACTATTAATATTATATATATATATATTTTTTTTTTAAAAAAAAAAATAATGCAATTCTCTTTATATTTATTTATCAATTGTCTTTGTCTTACCTCGTCTTTCTTCTTCTTTGAACAAAAAATCACAATAACAACTCTCCACATTTAATCCTCACAAAATTGCTCCTTTGATTGCTTTGTTTTATAATATTGTTAATAGGCAAAACTACTGAAGACTTGTTCTTCGTTTCTTATTTTTAAATTGATTTCTGGTTTAGTATAAAACAAAAAGTGAGCTATATTTTTTATTCCTTTGAAAAATACTTTCTAATTATAATTAATGTGAGTGTATGCTCTTTTATTTTCTTTGAAAAAAATATTTTTTCCATTTATAATTAACGTGGGGTATGTTAATGGGTTTAATGTAATTTTAATGCATGCAAAACTGTAATAAACATAAATTATGAATTGGTGGGGCATTAAGAAATTTGGTGGGTATAAATATAATTACTCTTAATTAAATAGCATAATATAATTGTTAATTAAAATATGTGGCCCACATTAATAATAGGAAATATAATTTCCTAACATTATACCCCTTGTAATACTTTGTCCCATTGTCTTTAAAACGTAATATTTGTTCCCTTTGAATAATGAAATGCTAATAACGAAACCCCTCCACTAGTTTTTTAATTGAAAAATAACATTTAATTTGTTATTTTGTGTGTATTTTGATAATTTTATAGTTTTAAAATTAATTTGAATTTAAACTAATTTAAATACTTAAAAAACCAAAATACCCCAAATTTTAAATACTCATAAAATTTTTAACGTACATTCAATCAATAATGGATAAATCATAACTAAAAATTCAAATTTAAATTAGTTTTAAATCAAACTAAATTTTAAATCATAGAGCTACCAAAATACCCAAAAATAGTAATCACCTATCAATTTCTTAAAAAAAAAATAATAATAAATGAATGGGGCTTTATTTGTTAACATTTTATTTTTTAGGAAGAACGGATGTTACGTCTTAAAGATTGAGGGACAAAGTGTTATAAGGGGTATAGCTTAGGGGAAGTTTTTTGTAATTAATCCAACTTATATATGTCTTTGAAAAAAATAATTTATGTGAATACTTTTCTAAGAGAAATGTATATGATTTTATGCATTTTTATTATTTATATCATTTTAAACAATTAGTGATCTTTTGTTTTCTTTTTATTAATTAAATGACAATTATTTAGTTTTAAGTGAAGTATCTTGAATGGTATTTTTTATTTTTTTTCCATAATTTAAATATTCAAAAGTGATTCACAACACAGTCTAGTTAAGACTTGAGACTTAAATTTAAGCTCAGTACGTGCCATTTTTCTTATTGAAATATATATATTTTCATGTAAAAAGGTAATTAGTCTTTTGTTTATATTACAAAATAATCAATTTTTTTTTTCCATTTTATTCCTTGCGTTTTTTTGGATGACAAATGACCTGTTTAGTTTGTTGATTCGAGTTGAGATGTGATTTTATGCGATAATTTTTTATTGTCGTAAAACAAAAAATTAGATGTGACTGTCTTTTAAAATTTTTTTATTATAACAAAATTTGAATTGTAAACTCGAATCGATAAAATAAACGAAACAAAAATCACACCGAAAGGATCGGCTCGATGGCTTCACCTTCAACTGTAAAACTGGCCACGAAGTTCATTTGCAAAATTAATTTAACCGTAAGATAAGTCATATAACTAGAGATAAATAAAATACTAATAGCAGAAAAGCACAAAAGGATGCTCCCCAGCGTGCCTAACACGTCCCAAATTATGGGATACTCAAATTTTGTACATTATCATGCATGCAATTCGAAATGTAAAATATTACTTTTCATCGCATATATCAATAATCACTTTTTTTTATAGTGGTCAGTGATCATCACGATGTGTGAGAAAAATAAAAAACAAAATAAAATAAAAACAAAAATAAGAAAAAAAATATAAGAAATGCAGCTTTGTGTGTAAATGCACGCGTGCCTGGTAGGATTTAAAGACAATGTTGTTGATTTTCAAAAAAAAAAAAAAAAAAAAAAAAAAAAAAAAAAAAAAAAACATGAACAAGACAGAATTCGTCTGACCGTTCAAACAAAAGCTGGACTATACATTAGATATTCAAATATAATAGACACGTTTAGAATTTATTTTAAAATTATTTTATTTTTTATATGTAAATGAAAATGAAAATATTTTTAATTTTAAACAGAAATTATTTTTAAAAATACGTTTGATAGTTTTATCAAGAGATTATTTTTAATGTAAAAAAATGTCTTTATTTCTATTTCTTTACTCGAAATAGGAGAAAACGAAAACAAAAAATGAAAAACGACTAAAAGTCATTTTTCATTTCTCTTTTATTTTATACTAAATCAAAAAATCATTTTCATTTTCATTTTTTATCTTTATTGCGTCAAACGTCGTTTTAAAAACGTTTTTATTTTTTTTTCTCAAAAAATGTAAAAAATAAAAACGAAATTAATTTCAAACACAATCAATATAACTGCATTTTTTCTTTCTTATTTTTGGTACATCACTGCACGTTATTAAGAAATAAAAGCTCTAATTTCGTACTATGATATAGAGCCCTAGAAATTGTTAATTAAACAAACGAACAAAGAAATAAGAGCACAAGATTTTATAGTAGTTCAATCTTAAAATGAGATTAATTACGTTCACATTCCTCAAATTATAACAATTCACTATAATCATTTGTAGAATTTACATATCTGGTACTTATTGTATTTTCCTCTAGCCCATCTCATAACCTTAAAAACTGTACTCCCTTCAATAAAAGAAAATTGTGGCAATCAAAATTACAATTGTTAAAAATCCAAAAACCGATCCACATGTGCCTCAGGACAATAATTAAGCTCCACAACTTAATATATGTATAATAATTTCAGCTTATATACATATTGTCACATAATATATCTATAATTATTTTTAGGGATTTTTTTCGGTATTTTCTCTTTTTAGGAACACTGGTTTTCTTTATTTTTTAGTCATCATAAATGTATTAAAATCTGTATGTTACACATACTTTTTTTAATATCATGTGATTTTAATTAAATTTAACGGTTGAAAAAATAATAAACACCGATGTTCTTAAAAGAATTGAACAACAGATAAATTCCCTTATTTTTTATCTAAAAAAATAAATTTTATCTGTGATGATGAAGGAAGAACAGGAAGGGAATCATATATGAATTATGGTGCGCATAAAATCTCTGGTTATATCTTCTACTCTGAGCAAAAACCAGCAAGTACCAACAAGAAGCAAATCTTGTGGGATGCGTGAAAGAATCAATCTTGTTTTTGCATGATTACTTCTCTTTTGTACATTTGTTATCACCATTTCCTCAGTGCTCGACATCCTATGTATGTCTTCACGTGTCCTTTAATAATAGCATGGACTGTGTTTATCGTTTTACTTAAACAAATATATATATATATATATATATATATGCATATACGTATATAATCTCTCGTAGTACTATAATTAATCTAGTGGTAAATTGATATCCGTCAAAACATTTTTAAATTGGATTATAATAATTAGCTAAAATCTATATAGGGATATTACACATGATTGTCTTTGTCCAATAATATCAATCCCCTATTGATCACATAATTCGTGATTGAGGATTCCTTATAGCTAATATTATTGAAATGCATGTATTGTTTTTGTTGATGAAATACCATGTGGGTCTAGAATCATTAATGGGACGTTTGATTCATTGATTTAGAATTATGATTTATAATTTTGATTTTTAAAATTTATATTTTTTGTGAGAGAAAAACACCGTAAAGAATCAAGAACTATGATTCAGAACCAGAAATGAACCCTTGAAATAAATATCCCATAAATCTATATTCAAGCATCATGAGATTTTAATCGATTAATAAAATATTGACATACGAAGAAGGCATTTCTTAGTGAATTAAAAATTAAAGGGCAAGCAAAGACATATTATGTGAATTATTGCCGAATACTGAAGCAGTCATGTTTTGGCCCATACTAGGATTATACAAGCATTTGCAATATTGTTAAAACGTGACAAATATATTGTCGTTCCGACATTTGGGGTCCATGCCACACACACTAATAAGTTCACTGCACTCTTATAACATCAGCTGTTATTTTCCAAACCTATATGTTTTTTCTTTATATATATATATATATATATATATAAACCTTGGAGTGTATGTATTATATGTATATACTCTTGCTTATCTGGATGTGGGTTGTCGTTTGTTGCTAAAATTCAACCATTACTAGAACGCTTTCTTTTTCTTTTTTTTTTTTCCTCTTTTAAAATACATAATGAGAACCCTTTTCTTCCTTATAGAAGTAAATAAAGTACTTTAATAATTGATTTCATATATAAAATGTCACAACTTACTTTGGATATATTTATATTTTGATAAAGTCTTACTTCTAACTATATATATATATATATATATAATTTCACAGCTTACTTCAAATATATATATATATATATTTGATGAAGTCTTGTATAACTTATAGTTAGGAAATAAAATAACATGGGGTAGCTAGGGTGGAATGTGGCTTAGATAAGTAACTATTGGATACAGCTTAAGGGGGAGAAAAAGAACAGAATATGTTATACATTCGGATATATGTGGAATGAGTGAATATTCTTGAGTTGGGCTGTACAATTATCCCTTAAATTTCGGAAGAGATTAATGTATTTTTACAAGTATAAGCTAACATAAATTAATGAAAAAATGGACCATTAGACATAGTTGACACTTGAATAGAGAGAGAAAGGGAGACGACACAGAACAATATTATTCTAGACTCACTTCCACATGGGTTGATACCCTACAGATTAGCCAACCGCCAATATACATGTATACATACATATATATATACACACACGCTGTTAGTTTACCAATCCATCCTAAAAAACTTTTGGGATGGATTAGTAAACTAACTTGGTATCAAAGCGGGAGGTCTTGAGTTCAAACTCTCGTAATTGCACTCTTTATCCCTATTTAAATTGTCATCATGTGTTGAGTCTTTAATATATCTTGGGCTTAAATATTCACGTGTTGGGCTTTTCAATTAATTTACTTACACGATTACCCATTGTCTAGCTCACACGTGAGATGGAGTGTTAAAATATAAAACTATTGTTGGTTCACCTCCTAATAGTTTAAGCTTTTGGGATGGATTGGTAAACTAACACATACGCACACACACATACCAAAATGCAAACACAAAATGAAAATTAATCTCTAATCTGCCCACCTAACGGAACCAAAACCGTATCAAACTCGCAAAATTCTACAAGTAACGACAAAAGGGTTTCTCTATTTTGTTTTGTGCAACACATATTTGAGATCTATTACTCTTCCCTGATCTAAGAAGAATTAATACACAATTTAGACCCCGATTGGGCAATCAAATTTTAGGTAGAGAAAACTACTTTAACCAATACAAACCTCCCAACTAACTTTTCTTGCGTCATATGCAAACAAAGCTTTCGGTGTACGAGTGATTGTAATTCACTTTCCTTTCTCCTTTTCTTGCATGACATATTGGTTAGTCATTGGGGAAACAAAAAACTACTCATTTGAAAGCTTAGTCGTACCCGAAGGGAAAAAAAAAAAAAAAAAAATGCACTTGGACAAGAGGACAATGACCATGGCTAGAGATAAACTGAATTGATTGCTTCCAAACCTAGTGTAAAGACTTGGAGATTTTCTTTCTTTTTTTAATAAGTACTATAAATCTTCATTAAAACACCTACATTATGTCATTAGTGAATTGATTGTTTTGTGTAAGTGTGCGAGTGTGCGCGTGAGTGTGCGCGTGAGTTCGGCATAATTCGAATTTTAGTGGTTTCATTTTTCATTAGTAAAATGGAAATCATAAATCTCACACTAAATGAAAACAAAAACAGAAAAAAAAACTTATATTAAATTATTGGACATAAACATAATAATAAGAGACGACCGTTCTATGACTCTCTTATTTGTTAAAAGTCTAATTTTATGTGTTTGTGTATTGATATATACAAATATTCGGGGATTGTTAACGAGAACGTGGACCAAGTCTACATTTCGAAAACATATTAAACCACCAAAACAGTGTCATACTTTGAAAAGGACCACCCGACCAATTGGTGTTCGTTTGGCCCGCTAATCAAGCAAGCGTGTCTCAAAGCGCCCACCCCCATGTGCCTTAGCCCCCCACAAAATTAGCATTAGAAGCTATACCCATATTGTTCCCCATTTGTCATTATTTCATTGGCCACTCACTATCATGAGTCTTACTTTTAGCTACGCTCCAGGCGGCTAGTATTTTAGTGTTTTGGCCCTTTGTTTTGTCCTATCAATGCAATAGCTATTTTCTCAAGTCTTTCCAACTACTATATAACTGCCCAACCTCCCAACACTTGCTCTTCCCCCTTTTAAGTTCTGAAAGAGAAAGAGAAAGAGAAGAATCTATATAGAGCTATCAAATTAGCATTAGAAGTCAAGTCAATTTATTAACTAGCTAGAAGATGATGATCAAGTTCAGGTCAAAGAAGTACTTTTGCAGAAGCAGCTCCAAGCTAAGCAGAAATGATAGTGGTGGTAAGCTTAAAGGAGGTGACCAAAAGGAGTCATGTGGAGGCAGTAATACTGAAATCAAATGGGAGCTTCGACCGGGTGGAATGCTTGTCCAAAGGAGAGAGACTTGTCAAAGCGTTGGGGAAGGATTGATCACCATTAGAGTCTCAACTGTGTCACAATGGCATGACATTTCTATTGAAGCCACTTCCACTTTTGGTACGTTATATATATATATATATAGACATATATATAATACAGAATTGAATCCGTAACTCCTCACCCAAATCTAAACTCTCTCCTCAACCTGCAACTCCTCACCAAAATCTCAACTCCCTCCTCAGTGTCACTAGAGCAATATGTCATTAATTGTAAATTGGTAATTTGCTTCACAATTTTAAATAATTTGAAGATAAAAAAGAAAAAAAGAAAAAAGAAACCCCATTTGAAATTTGGTAGAATTTTTGATATTTGGCTTATTTTTAGTCCTTAAATTTAATTTTTGTTCTTTTTCTTTTTTTCAGGGGAATTGAAGGTGATTTTGTCATTGATGACGGGTTTGGAGCCAAAAGAGCAAAGGTTATTGTTCAAAGGGAAAGAGAGAGATGACAATGAGTACTTACACATGGTTGGGGTTAGAGACAAGGACAAGGTGCTATTGCTACAAGATCCAGCTATTAAGGAGATGAAGCTTGTCAGCTTCGTCGGAGGACAACCTATTCGCAACTCTCGTCCTACCATTAGTGTATGATTAGGCTAATTAATTAAAAAAATATATATTAATGTTCAGTACTAACCACTAGAAAATTGAAAAAAAAAAAAAAAGGGACTACTTAATTAAATATGGCGATCATCAATCACGGATCCCTTCTTGATCACTTGGCTAGATTAGCGACTTTATGTGTCATTTTGTGTCGGTCCAGGAAATTAAAAAAAAAAAAAAAAAGTGTAAGCTGATTCATATGCGCGTCATTTTCCTTAATTTACATCTGTTTTATGAAGATGTTGATTCCATGTAATGTATATCTTTAATGCTTCCTTTCGGCCAAAGAAACAAAAGTTATTTTCTGTGCTCTGTCTCTGTCTCTCTCTTTCTGTGGTTTGTGTGTGTATGTATATATAATTGGATTAGTCTGGCAGCTGAATTAATTATAGAGATGTATGTAAATATCTTTTAAGTCCAGCGGCTAGATTAGTCCGAGAAATGTAACTTTTTTTCATATTGTAACACTCAGATCATTTAAATATAGTATTCATAAAATATAGTCCAACACATGTATCTTTGAGTATTACGCTTTAACATTACACTAAATGTTACATACGCTTATAAACAATATTATACAGAAATAAAAAAAAAATTACATTTGCTGGACTTATATGGCCGTCGGACTTGAGACTTACTTAGAAGAGCTCCATATTATAAATCTAAATATAAATGTATGTAGTATATGCATATATATGTTCTCTAAAAGCACGCGTGCACACCGACACCAAAAAATAGCATGCACTCATTGCAAAGCTGGCCACTCCAATACTTATAAAGCGATCGAAACAATATTGTAATGGCCAAAAAGCTTTCAATTTCATGGGTTTCCACGAATTTTTTTAAGGTATTGCTTGAACCAAAAGTGATTACAATCAATGCCCACAATAAATCATATGATGAAATATTATCTTGTGCCTAGGAATCGTAGGTTGAACAATCCACTCAAACTAGCGAAGGGGTCCCATATTGAGAGGCATTCAATTCATTCATTCTCTATGTTAGAACAACATTCTTATTTCTTGGGTGTGGTGGGGATGCAACTTCTTTTCTGGCGTGTTAGCGGCCAACAGACCAAAAAAGCCCTCACAATGATTTTCCACTAAAAAAATACTTGGCAATATTTTCTAATTGCAACATGCTGGTATTGGACAATTAGTGCTTTCTTTCCGACAACTTGATCACAATTTTAAGGCTCTAATTATATTTTATGAAGTGCTTCGACGTGAAGAAATAAACAAAATATATCTAACTTTTGTATTGGATTACAGGCCATTCAAACCAAATTAGCTGATTTTGTTTGTTTGGATAGTTTATTCCACATTCTTTTCTGGAAGTATCTTTCAGCTTTTTTTGGGTTTAAAGCGTTTTTTCAAATAGAAAATATGATTTTAAATACTTCGTTTATTTTATAGAACACTACTATATAAGAGATCGATAATGTCGAGCACCACAAATAATAACTAAGCACTTGTGTTTAGCTTCTATCCCTATTACCTTAACTATCACTAAATTTAATATTTATTCCATATTAGTATCAGTGGTATCACTATCATTTATCTTCATTCCTTTTAGTTTTTACTGGTGGTTTTTTTGTTGAGAAAACTTGCTTGCCCAACAGAAAATGACATATAACAATCTCCTTCAGACGAAAATAACAGACATTTTCTCAGCAAAAAAAATAAAAATAAAATAAAATCAACAGCAAACATATATTTCTTTTTGTTAGTGCATTTTTTGTGTTGGCTTATTTTTGACAAATTGGTTGTAAGATTTATTGGCATTGTAAATTGGTAGACCTCTTAAGGAAAGTCTTGTTGTCATGTTTATGGGCTGCAAATCAAAAGATTTGATTGCTGAAAATGAAGAGTGAACTTTTGGGAGGAATTGATGGAATTCTCGTATGGAAAAATCCATTGGTGGAATATTATCTTGATTGAGAGTAGCAACCTTTTTGGAAAAAGTATTTGTTTTGAAAGTTCTGTCAACGTGGGATTTGTGGATGGATGGCCGGTGGTGGTTCTTTGGGCAAAGTTCTGCTATATCTTTATATACACCATGTCCATGAACAGGAAGATAGCTTGGAAGAGAAAAAAATGAGCCTTTGTGTTTTATGGTTTTAAAAAAACAATTCAAGGCCATATTATGGGGCATGATTTTTATAGAAGAAATATTCACAAAAAGTATATGTGAGAGTGAGCCTTTGAGTTTTGATTGAAGATCGTCCTTCGGGAGAAGGATTAGAAGCTTTCGGGAGAAAGCGCACTGCCAGCCGAAGGGATTTCGCCGTGCAGTTTTGAAGACGAGTGGTGCTCGCTAGACAAGGCCATTAAGGAGATTCGACATGGTGGTGACAACGTCAATGAGGGATTCTTTAGGTTTATAAATCCGATTGGTGTGTGTAATCCTTTAAACTTAGTGGATTGTTCATTGTCTGGGCGTGGCCCCGCAGAGTAGGTGTGCGCACCGAACTGCGATACTATTTTCTGGTGTCCTTTACGTTTTCTGCATTAGTTTCCTGCTTTACTGTTTTACTGGTTTAATATCGAAACTTTCGTTATAACAGTGTTATAGGAAAGTGTTGTAACGCTTTCTGTGACACCAATAATCAAAACAGACCTTTCACTTTTCATTAGAGGAAGAATACCGTGTCATCTGAAATTTTTTTCATTAGAGGAAGAACAACATGTCATCTGAAATAGTCGTCTGTTTGAAAGATGATTGCCCTACTGTAACAGATACGACGTCATGTCGGAGTTTCTTTTTTTCTGTCAAAAGAAAAGCAACAAGCATTACGCTTTTATCCTTTGCTGTCGTTTATATTTTATAAAAGAAAACCTGTCGTTTGCATGTGGTGTCGTACTATAAAATTACTGTCATACTCTAAAAGAAAACAACATTTCGTTTTTTAGCTCTTGGAATAAAACGCACGTCGTCTATTACAAACACATTCGTTTATCTTTTGCTGTCGTTTTCCCGAAATCACATGTTAGTCAAAAACAAACATTTCGGTTTTTCACTCGAATAAGCGCTATGTTTTCAGTACAATGAACAAAGACTATACATATGTCGTTTTTCTTCATGAAAATGCAAAAAAAAAAAAAAAAAAAAAAAAATCGTTCAAAATGCATAGTTTTTGAATAAAAAGTGGCACAGCTTTTGCTGACAAATGTCGTTTTTGGTATACATCGTGTCGTGTCCTTGTAGCTGAAGATAAAAAAAAAACGACGTGTTGTCTGTAATTAAAGACAAAACGACTGGTGCTCCCACTTCTTTTTTTCCTTTCTTATTTGAGAACAAAAAGCCCACCAATTTTTTTTTTTTTTCTTTTTAACAAATATATCCTCACCAATTATATTTAAATCTTATATTAAAAAAAAAAAAAGACAGCTCAAGCGACCTCCAATATTTTGGAGAATAAGGATCCCATTTATTTATAAGATCATGCAAGCAAAAGCAAAATTAAACATACATTACAAGTTTATAACCAAAGAAAACACACTTTTAACTAATTTATTTTCACACAAAGTTTAGCTTAATTTTCTCATAATTGCCATTATTCTTCCCTCATCACTTTCCTTCAATCTGAACGACCTTCCTGTCGAGTTTCTTGACCTCCTTCTTGGGAATAGTCACCGTAAGAACACCATTCTCCATGGAAGCCTTAATCTCATCGACCTTGGCATTCTCCGGCAACCTAAACCTCCTCAAAAACTTGCCCCTACAACGCTCCACCCGGTGCCACTTCTCATTATTTTTGTTCTTGTCGTCCTTGTCCACTTCCTCATTTTTCCTCTCTCCACTTATCTGAAGAACTTTATGATGACCATCATGATCATGATCAACTTCCACCTTCACTTCCTCCTTCTTCAACCCCGGAAGATCGGCGACGAACACGTGCGCCTCCGGCGTCTCCTTCCAGTCCGTCGGGGTGTTGAGCACCGGACACCTGTTGACCATTGAAAGAAAAGGGTCTAGAATTTCTCCGCCAAAGAGATTAGAAATTGTTACGCCATGGTCGATACCTCGACCACTTCTCCTCTAGAACGACGTCGATGAATCCCACGGGAGGATCGACTGTTGACAATGAGGTAAAGCGCAGCGGACGTATCCTCCACGTCGAGGAGGGCCACGTAAGAAGGGGCACCGAGTAAGGTCTCTACGGGCACATGAGGCGACGTCGAGAGATATGCGTCGGCCACCAGAGGTCACATCAACCGGAGGAGGGAAGTACTGATTCGACGGCTACTTTTGGAGTCAGGAAATCAGGTGTCAGCCTGAAGAGATCCGCCGAATTTCCAGGGATTAGCTATCATGAGTTCTCACCTACCCTCACGGAGACCGAGGACGGGAGATGGCTTCTCTCTTGGGAAACGGGGACGTACAACGTGGGAGAGCTTGTATAAATAGAGCGGATGGAACCCAGAAGAAGGGTTAGAGACCATTTTGTATTACAGAGAAAACGTTTGTACACAGTTCAAAGATATAGTGCATGCACAAGTGGAGTAGGCACAACATTATTGCCGAACCACTATAAATTCGTTGTTTCTTCTGCATTATCTTTTAGTTGATTCCATTATCCGGTTTTTAGCATGACTGTGAGTAGTTAAGAGAGATTATAACGAGTTGTCGGAAAAACACCGTCAACAATTGGCGCTAGAAGGAGGGCCAAGCCCAGAAATTTGATCCAGCTTGGAAGTCAGCTTCGAACCGGAGATCTTCACTATGGCTCCAAGAGGCCGTCAACCGGCGACTAACCCGTCAACCCAGCCAGCCCAGGAGACTACCGCTGCCGGGACGTCCTCAAATCCGCTCCCAACGGCCGCAGCGAACCCCCCAGACCGTATCGACCAGCTCCAAAGACAGGTCGAGACGCTGACCGCGGTCGTGGAGAAAATGGCCACGGCCCTCGCTGGACTAGACCACGGGCGGAACGCGATGCCGCCGCTCGAGGACGCGCCGACGATCCCGGTGAACGCCGTCGATGGGAACCAAGGGCTTGGTGACCAACGCGGTGACACCGAGGAAATCGGTGACAGTCGAGCAGGTGACCCGCGACCCGCCAAGTCGAACAGGTCTGTGGGGAGTAGGCAGCGAGCGGCACGAAGGAGAGCGCGGGAGAGGGCTGCAGCGCTTCCTGTGGATAACATAGGTGCGCCCCCTCGACCGCCACAAGAGCCCCACAGGAGGAACCCCGTCCCGGTGGATTCTACGTCGGTGCACGGCGGAGACTTAAGGGCCAGGCTCGACGCCCGTCGCGGGAAGGCTGTGCAGCTGGCAAGGGAGGACGAGCTCGCAGCAGAGAATAAGGCCCTGGCCGAGAAGATGGCCAGGTTGGAGAAGCAGATGGGGAGCAGGCTGAACAACTTCGAGCAAGTTGTGGGGAAGGTGGCCGAGGCAGTAAATGTCGACGCCAGGATGTACACGTCCCATGACCATCCGTTCACAGAGAATATCATCCGAGTCCCTCTCCCAGACAGGTACAAGTCGCCCCCCATCCCGCTATATGATGGAAGGAGTGACCCGGACGACCACCTTGAAGTATACACAGGGCACATGGTCCTGCATGGATACCCCGAGGAGGTGATGTGCCGGGCATTCAGAAATCACCTTTCCGATTCCGCGAGGAGGTGGTTCAGGTCTCTCAAGCAGAACTCCATATCCAGCTGGGATGACCTGAAGAACGCTTTCTTGACTCAGTTTGTAGGTGTCAAGAAGTACATCCCACCAAAGCGTAACCTGTCCAGAGTGTACCAGGGGGCCCAACGAGTCCCCGAAGGACTGGATAGCTCGCTTTGGAGAGCAAGTCGCAGCCACCGAGGGATCTCCGATGAAGTGGCTTTGATGGGGGCACCGCCCAAGCATGAAAAGGACATCCCCTATAGCACGGATCTCGACCGACGGCCGCCCCATACTTACCAAGAGTTTTTGACGAGGGCCCAGGGGTTCATCAACGCCGAAGAGGCCAAGAAGGCCCTTAAGAGCAAGGCGGCGACCCCTGTCAAGGAGGAGGCCGGCCAAGCCACCCCTCAGGGCAGCGGCAAGAAGCGCCGGGGGCCTCCCCAGGTGCAAGCCGAGGCCAAACACAACCCGGCTCCGAACAATAGGGGCGGCAATGCCTCGACGAGCCAGGGGGAAACAAAGCGGCCCAGGCCGCAACGGTATGACGCCTATACCCCCCTGACAATGGGGATTGAGGACGTCTACCACGAGATCAGCCATCTTCAGGTGTTACGTCGACCTCAACCCATGAGGGCCGACCCGGCAACACGGAGAAATCCGAACAGGTACTGCCGCTTCCACGGCGAGGCTGGTCACACCACGGCTGAGTGCTACGACCTGAGGGACGAGATCGAAAGGCTCATCCGGGAAGGGAGGCTCAACGAATATCGAGCCGACCGCCGGAACAATAATAGGCGCCACGACGACCGGAGGGACGAGAATAGGCGCGACAATCGCGATAACCCCCCTGAACCGGTTGGCGTCATAAGAACGATTTTCGGGGGACCATACCTCGGCGGCACCTCTCGACGTGCCCAAAAGGACTACGCCCGAGAGGCGAAGGAGAAGTTCAATCAGCGCTTCATGAACGTCTCCGGGCGCGAAGCCAAGGTCGCCCGACACGAGGACGCCGAGATTACCTTCTCGGAGCTCGACGCCAGAGGTGTGCACTTCCCACAGTGCGACGCCCTGGTTGTGGAGGCCATGATCGGCAATCACACGGTATGCCGTATCCTGGTGGACAACGGCAGCTCCGTAGACATTCTCTCCTTGTTGCCTCGACAAGATGGGGATTCCCCGCTCAAGGCTCAGAAGCAGTGCCCAACCACTGTATGGATTCACGGGAGACAGCGTCATCCCGGAAGGAGCCATCGAGCTGCCCATGACCATTGGGGACCGACCGCACACCGCGACAGTGATGTCGAAATTTCTGGTTGTGAAGGGAGGCGACCAATATAACGCGGTCATAGGGCGCCCGACCTTGAGGGCATTGCGGGCGGTAACGTCCATTTATCACCAGACGGTGAAGTTCCCCACGCCGAGCGGGGTCGGCAAAGTCAGAGGGAACCAATATGAGTCGAGGCTCACATACTCGGAAACGATCCGCCACTATGCCGAACCAACAGAGGTACGCAGAGAGCTGCGGATGGTCGAAACCAGAGCTGAGGGCCTCGACTTAGATCCGAGATTCCCTGGAGAAGAGCCCGAGGCGGGACCAGTCGAGGAGCTGGTCGAAGTCCCCGTCGATGAAAGGGACCCGACCAGAACGCTGAGAGTCGGCTCAGAACTGCCACCTCAGGACCAGGGGAAGCTGGTCGGATTTTTAAAGGGAAACCTCGACGTGTTTGCTTGGTCCCACGAGGACATGGAGGGGATAAGCCCTGACGCCATGTGTCACCCGGCTGAACGTCGATGACAAGTTCCCGCCAAAGAGGCGAAAACGCCGCCAATGAACGCAGAGAGGTCTGAGGCCCTGCGAAGGGAAGTGGACAAGCTCACTCGGAACAACTTTATCCGAGAAGTCCTATACCCTGAGTGGGTGTCCAACCCAGTCCTGGTAAAGAAGCCAAATGGAGAATGGCGGACGTGCGTCGACTTCAGCGATCTGAACAAGGCATGTCCCAAGGACAGCTTCCCTTTGCCTAGAATTGACCAGCTGGTCGACGCCACGGCGGGGCATGAGCTCCTGAGCTTCATGGACGCCTACTCCGGATACAACCAAATACCTATGCTCGACCGCGACGAAGAGCATACGTCATTCATAACGGACAGAGGGCTCTACTGCTACAAGGTAATGCCCTTTGGCCTCAAGAATGCCGGAGCGACATACCAGCGCCTCGTCAATAAAATGTTCGCGGGGTTAATCGGGAGGTCAATGGAGGTATACGTCGATGACATGCTGGTGAAGAGTAAGCGAACTACAGACCATGAGGAAGACCTGGGAAGGATGTTCGACGTGCTCAGGACGTACAGGATGAAGCTGAACCCGCGGAAGTGCGCCTTCGGCGTCGCTTCAGGGAAGTTCTTGGGCTTCATGGTGAGCAGTCGGGGGATTGAGGCCAATCCGCAAAAGATTCAGGCCCTCCTCGACATGGCGTCGCCAAGGAAGCCCCGGGAGGTCCAGAAGCTGACGGGCTGTGTGGCCGCGCTGAGTAGGTTCATCTCTAAATCCACCGACAAGTGCGTCCCATTCTTCAATACCCTGAGGGGAAGCAAGCCGTTTCTGTGGACGGAAGAGTGCGAGCAGGCGTTCCATCAACTGAAGGAACACCTTGGTAGGCCTCCAATGCTGTCTAAACCGGTAACCGGGGAAGTGCTGAGCCTTTACCTGGCGGTCTCGGAACACGCCGTTAGTTCGGTGTTAATCCGCGAAGAGGAGAAGGTGCAGTCGCCGGTGTACTACGCCAGCAAGCGCCTCCTCGACGCAGAGACGAGGTATCCCCAGATGGAAAAGCTCGCCCTCGCGCTAGTTGTGACAGCAAGGAAGCTACGGCACTACTTCCAGGCCCACAGCATCCAGGTATTGACCAACCACCCCCTCAAGCAGGTGCTACAGAAGCCTGACGCATCTGGACGGCTCCTCAAATGGTCAATAGAGCTCAGCCAGTTCGACATCGACTACAAACCGCGGACCGCGATCAAGGGTCAAGCCTTGGCCGACTTCGTGGTGGAATTCACAGGCTTACCTGTCGACGCCGTTGAAGAGGTCCAACCCGTACGATGGAAGCTCTACGTCGATGGTAGCTCGAACGATAATGGCAGTGGCGCAGGACTGGTGTTGCACACTCCGGAAGGACACAAGGTCACCGCCGCCATTAGGTTCGAATTCACGGCATCCAACAACGAAGCAGAGTACGAGGCCTTGCTCGCTGGGCTCCGATTGGCGGATCACCTGAAGGCGGAAAGCGTCGACATCTTCAGTGATTCCCAGCTCATTGTGAATCAAGTGAAAGGTCAGTACCAGACCAGGGATGAGAAGATGGCGGCATACCTGAAGAAGGTTAAGGAGGCTCTGGGAAAATTCACCGCCTTTGAGATACAGCAGGTACCAAGAGCCGAAAATAGCAACGCTGACGCGCTTGCCAGGTTAGCGACGTCGAGAGACGCAGATCTGTTGAACTTGGTACCACTGGAGGTGTTAAAGGTCCCATCCATAGAGAAACGACCAGAGGTCGCACCGGTGGAGCTCCAACCTGGCTGGATGGATCCTATCATCAGGTACTTGGTCGGCGGCGAGCTGCCAGAGGAAAAACAGCAAGCCAAAAAGATTAAGTACCAAGCGGCGAGATACACGATGCACGACGACGTCCTTTACCGTAGGGGGTACTCGACACCTTTACTTAGATGTCTCGGCGCAGAGGAGGCGAAGAGGGTCCTATCGGAGGTGCACGACGGGATCTGCGGGAACCACGCGGGAGGGCAGTCCCTAGCCTACAAAATATTGCGGCAAGGGTACTACTGGCCTAGCCTCAGAAAGGACGCAGTAGAATATGCCAAAAAATGCGAAAGCTGCCAGAGGTATGCCCCAACCCCTCGACTGCACTCGGAGGACCTTACATCCATAATGTCCCCCTGGCCTTTCGCTAAATGGGGAATTGACCTCATTGGCCCGTTGCACAAAACACCAGGGGGGTACAAGTTCGCGATCGTCGCCGTCGACTACTTCACGAAGTGGGTCGAGGCTGAACCGTTAACGGCCATCTCAGAAGCGAAGTGCACGAACTTCATATGGAACAACATCGTGTGCCGATTCGGGGTCCCGCACTCTCTTGTGTCCGATAACGGGAAGCAGTTCAATAACGATAACACTAATCAGTTTTGCGAACTTCTCGGGATCCACAAGAATTTCTCGTCGGTCATCTACCCCCAATCTAACGGGCAGGTCGAGGCTGTCAACAAGATCATCAAGGTCACCCTCAAAAGGCGCCTCGACGCCTACAAAGGGAAATGGGCCGACGAGTTGCCAAAGGTACTATGGGCCTACCGAACAACCAGCAGATCCACCACAGGGGAAACCCCCTTCTCCATGGCATATGGGTTCGAAGCGGTCCTACCAGTAGAGGTGTCAATCCCGACCGACCGGGTAACCCGGTACGAGGAGGGTAGGAACGCCGAACTGATGACCTTAGAGCTCGACCTCTTGGAAGAACGGCGCACGGACGCACAGCTAAGGCTCGCCGCGCACCAAGCAAGGGCGGCCAGGTACTATAACAAGAAGGTCAGGCCGAAGCGCTTCGGAGTCGGGGACCTAGTCCTACGTGTCGTTACCCCCAACACAAAGCCCAAGAACTCCGGAGTTCTGGGTCCTACTTGGGAGGGGCCCTATCGAATACGAGAGGTTGTGGCCAACGGTTCATACCGGTTGGCAGAGCTCGACGGGCAAGACATCAAGCACACCTGGAATGCAGACCAGCTGAAGGTCTACTACCAGTGACTACAAGAGGTGTCGACACGGTAGATCGGAGCCCCATACTTGTATTATTTTTCTTCAATTTCTTGTTGGCAGGAAGCCACTTTTGTAACCAACGTTGAAATAAATGAATGTCGACAAGTCGACTGATTTTCTACACCGAGTTTGATAATCTACCAAAAATTGTCGATACGTCGACCGAAACGCGCCGATACGTCGGCGCAACGATAATACGGGCAACACGAGCCCTAGCTCGACCGTACTCCAACTACGCACTACCTAATCTACTATCGACATCGACCATGCGCTAGAGTCGACTTCAGGAACTCGACCCTAGCGAGGGGGTACTAAGGCAGTCGAGCATGCGCCTGTCGAGCATGCGCCTGGCGCACACCGTAAACATCATAGCATGAATAGAAATCATAAAGGTACGCAAGCAGTAAACATCATAGCATGAATATTGCGGGAAATCATAAAGTATATATAGAAAGAATAAATCAGTAGTCTCGACCTTAGGGCCGTTACAAAATATAGAAAAAATATTGTCTGGGCCTTGCGGCCCCACAAAAGAAAAAGAACACGACAAAACAACAAGAAAAGAAGAGCAGCTCAAAGCTCGCCGTCGCCCCCCGCGGTCCGGATGCCGCCTGCGTTCGCCCCCTCAGCGTCCTCAGGCCCTGGCACCAGCTCGACCACCTCGACCTCTGGCACAGGCTGGACCGTCTCGACCTCGGCCCCCTGCACCGGCTCGACCACTTCGACCTCTTCGCTGTCCGACTCATCCAAGAACGACAAGTCGACGTCTGGACGCTTCTTGCGGAAGCGGTCGAAGATTTGGTCCCCCGCAGACTGCATCAGGGTGAGTTGGAGCTCTTCAAACTCCGCCGAGGATTTGTACTTCTCGACCCTGTCCGCGATCAGCCCCTCAAATTCCTCGGACGCTTTGAAGGCCTCCACGCGGGCGTCGGCTATGCGGCCGAAGTCCCCAGAGGCCAAGAAGTCGGCAACGGCCTTGGCGGCCACATCCCTCTGCCGCTGTTGATACTCCGGCGACGAGAGGTAGGCCTCGACCCCTTTGGAGCTCCCCTCGCTGAAGCCCGCCGCGAAGCTGCGAGTCTTCGCGTTCTCGACGCTCTCCTCGAGGGTCTTCAGCTTCGCCTTCTCGACCTCCAAGTCGGTCGAAAGCTCGTCGCGGATAGAGCGAAGGGCCGTTATCTCCCGCTCGGCGGCCGCGGACGCCCTCTCCCCCTTGAAGTGGACCTCCAGGTCCACATAGTTTTGGAGGGCGAGCTCAAGAGCCTAAATTCAACAAGAATAAAGTCAGCAGGGAAACCACATGGAAATAATCAGACAAAGGATGGCGTCAAGCCGAGCCATACCGAGATCTGGCGCTTCACGGTCAAGCGCTGCCGGTCCATGATGCTCTCCTCGGCGTAGGCCTCCCAGTGCTCCTCCTTGAAGAAGGAATATATGGCCTGGAGAGGGAGGCTGAAGCGCGGGGGCAGGCGCAGGCCGTGGGTCAAGTCGACGTCGTCCACGTCGAAAACGGGATACTCGGGATCGCCGACCCTCGACCCCGGCAGGGAGGAGAACTTGGATGCCGCCAGGGCAGCCGCAGCGGCGACGGCTCTGAGCTTTTCCCGAGCCCGACTTAGGCCGGAGGAGCCCTCGGCGGCAGGTGGGGCCTGTTGCTCACCCACCTTCTGCCTCTTGGAGGAGGGCTCAATTCTGAGAACCCCCCCCCTCGGGGTTGCGACGACGTCGGCAGTCGGGGCAGCTTCGACTGCCTTTTTCTTCGACGAAGCGCTCGTCGAAGCCGGCGCCTTATCCTTCCGCTTGGTGGGGAGGCTGAACTTCATCTCGGGGGGCACGGCTGTTCAGAAAAGCAGGTTAACCTGGGTACGCGTCGACCATACCCGCCAATAAATAGGAAAGAAGGAAAGAGGCGACTTACCGCTGAGAAGATCTGCAGGAGGGACGATGGACTCTCGCGGAGGAGGGAGCTTGATCAGCAGACCGTAGAGGAGTTTGTTAGCCCTGGTATTTAGAACCGAGGCGCGCCTGCGATCCGGCGAGAGTGATAGGACCTTCTCGACGCGAGAAAGCGCCGACGCCGAAAGCGTTGGACGGTCGACGACTTCACCTGCAAGCACAGACCGGACAGGGATGAATCGACTTCCGCGCAGAGATTTTGAAAGAAAAAGAGTAGGAAAACCTACAGTATTTATTGAACACTGTCTGCGTCCCAACGCGACGCCCGGCGTCGAGGGGGTGCGAGTTGAAGTCCCCCCCAACGAAGAAGTATTGCGGTTTCCACCCGTGAGCGCTGGAAGTTTTCCCAATGACCACGGGTGGGACCGGAGGTTTGGACTGTGCGTGGGAGGCGATGTAGAAAAATCCCTTCTGCCTCGGAGAAGCCCGAAGGGAGTAGCAGTACAAAAACTCCTCGACGCTGAGGTCGAGGCTCAAAAATTTCCTCCATAATATAATCATGGAGTTAACTGTCACCCAGCAATTAGGTGACAGTTGTGCGGGAGAAATCCTGTGAAGGCCGCAGAGGGCCTTCACGAAAGGATGGAAGGGCAAGGTGAGCCCGAAGGTCAACGCCCGGGTGTACACGGTTATATGACCGCGAGGAGGGTTGTGAGCCCTATCATGAGGAGTCGGGAGGATGAGATAGAAGTGGTTTGCATCTATCTCGGCGTCCATAAACGCCTTCCTGGCGACATGGGGGCGGATCCTCGAGGGCTCGAGGTCGGTCACCAGCCCCGAGAGAGTATCCGTAGACGCAGCGCCGTATCCCAGGCGCTCTTGGGGATCGACTGCCGGCGCGGCACCCTCGTCGTCGAGGAGGACGAGTTTGTCGCCTTGACTCGACGACGCCGAGGTGTCACTGTACTCGTCGACCTGGCGGAGCAGGGAGTCCCCACTCCCCAGTGACGTGCTCGGGGTGGCCGCATCCTCAGGATCCTCTCTGACCATAGCCTTTTTCCCCTTTCGACCTCTAATCTGCTTCGACGGCATTTCCTGAAAAGGAAAAAGCACAAGGGGAAATCAACTCCTAATGGTCGAGAGGCCCTGCGGGAGACAGGTTGTAGGACAAACAACGCCGCGAGCCACGGAGGCTCAGAACCAAGTCCGGTGGCTTCGACGGCGCCCGAAGGGTCGGACCGCGCCAGCCACCCCGTCGGCTTGACGCCGGCAGCGGCAAGGAAAGGGCGTTCTCCGCCCTTTCCCGCGGCGCATTTGGACTGGCGGCCGCGAACACGACGGCCGGACTCAAAAAGAAAAAAGAAACGGAAGAAATGAGGAAGGGAGGAAGCAGACTTACCGGAGTTGCTGGACGCGTGGGTTTGAAGGCGGCGAACGGCGTTAGCACGGCAGGAGCTCGGGAGAAAATCCGGCAGAGTAACGGCTTGGTTGAACGAATCGGTAGGTGGAGAATGCCGAGAGGGGGGTATTTATACCCGCGAGCAGAGAACCCTCGAGGAAGCCAAAGGCCTCTCGATCTCGACCGTTGAATTTGAATCGGTCCCATCCAACGGTGAATCCGAGAAGGCATGATCTAACGGCTGGGAACAATGCTACGGGAAGAGACATCATCCGACGGCGAGGATCCATTTCCCCATCCACGTGGCGATTCCTGAAGCGGCGACGTGACGGTTGGTACAGTCGACGAGACTGCTCCACTGCCCGAGGAAACAACCGCAATGATCACAGTACTCGCGAATAGCTGGCAACCGCAAAGCAGGCTCCTCTCCACGCGGCACCCGACGCCCAGTAGGCTGGAAAGCCACCTGACACTCCAGCCTAGGGGGTAATTGTTACGCCATGGTCGATACCTCGACCACTTCTCCTCTAGAACGACGTCGATGAATCCCACGGGAGGATCGACTGTTGACAATGAGGTAAAGCGCAGCGGACGTATCCTCCACGTCGAGGAGGGCCACGTAAGAAGGGGCACCGAGTAAGGTCTCTACGGGCACATGAGGCGACGTCGAGAGATATGCGTCGGCCACCAGAGGTCACATCAACCGGAGGAGGGAAGTACTGATTCGACGGCTACTTTTGGAGTCAGGAAATCAGGTGTCAGCCTGAAGAGATCCGCCGAATTTCCAGGGATTAGCTATCATGAGTTCTCACCTACCCTCACGGAGACCGAGGACGGGAGATGGCTTCTCTCTTGGGAACCGGGGACGTACAACGTGGGAGAGCTTGTATAAATAGAGCGGAGGGAACCCAGAAGAGGGGTTAGAGACCATTTTGTATTACAGAGAAAACGTTTGTACACAGTTCAAAGATATAGTGCATGCACAAGTGGAGTAGGCACAACATTATTGCCGAACCACTATAAATTCGTTGTTTCTTCTGCATTATCTTTTAGTTGATTCCATTATCCGGTTTTTAGCATGATTGTGAGTAGTTAAGAGAGATTATAACGAGTTGTCGGAAAAACACCATGTTTCTACAATCTTCGGTGTTCGAGCACGGCCTTGAATGCTCTTTGACTTTACTTTTTTTCAATATATATATATAATATATATGAGAAATAGTAGAAAATAGGCAATTATGAAAAGCTTAAGAAAGTATATAAGCCAATTTTTAGTTATAGAAATTAATAGGCCATAATTTATTAAGTTATGGTTCATAATCAGATAAGTTATGGACAAACTTATCAAGTTATAGTTCATAATTGAACAAGTTATAGATAATTATGAATAATAACTTGTCAAGTTATGGTTCATAACCAGACAAGTTATGGACGAAAATAATAATTTGATTTATTTATTAACTTATGTAAATTATTGACCTATTAATTTTAATTCATCTCAAATTTTAGTGTATTTTCCTCTTTCTCTATATATGTGGGTCGCGTAATTGGGCTTTCTTGACAAACATGTGAATGTAAACCGTGTAGACTAGAAACATAATTTTTATTTGTTAAGAATATATTATCATACTAATTAATTTTGTGTGGATAAACAGTTTGGATTTATACGTACCGTACGTGTGTAAGTGTAATTTTAATTTTTTTGTAATTATACATTTCAAAATTATTAGATTGATCCAGACACTATAAAGTAACTACAAAGAAAGAAAAATCTAGATTTGATGAGTCCAAAACTTTCCCACCACGTCCGTATGGCCACCCCAAATTATCGGATTGGACGATAAACCATTATTGAAAAATAAATATAAAGAAAGTATGTTTGTGTTCTTTACGAGGGTCATAGACATCATGAAACATGTACAACGACAAGACATTGAGACAACATGTCGTTTGAAAGATACAACTTGTCGTTTTTGGGAAACAATATGTCGTTTTTTTAAAGATACAACATGTCGTTTTTCTTATTGGACCAAAATATTCAAGTCAGGATGTCGTTTTCCTCGTAAGCAGAGAAAGAGCATGTGAGCGATATGTATATATCTATGGCTGAATTATGTCATTTTACTGCTATGTTGTAACACCTCAAAAAATTAAATTAGATTAATTGAGGTAATTAAGATTTATTAGTGTGTCTAATCTGATTTAATTAATTAATTATTATTTAATAAATGTTTATGAGGTGTAATTTAAATAATTTTAAGATATTTAAATATTCTTAGTAATTGTATTTTAACCTAAAAGTGTGTATGGACACATTTCTAAACTGCTATTTTAAATACTTAGACACCTATTTTTCTTCCCTTTTTCCTTTTATTTTATTTTCTTCTTTTCTTCCTTTTCTTTCTTTTCTTTTCCCATGCAACACCCTTACTCTCTCTCTCACTCTCTCAACTTCACTCTCGTTCTCACTCTCTCTTTCTCTCTCCCGTTTTTGTCTCAAATCAACCAAATTTCGAACCAAAAAAGGATTTCAAGAAGTTTTCAACGCCAAGAGAAGGATTTGAGGTAAGATTTCTAAAAAAACTTCTCTTGAATCTCGAGCTTTTCAGATTTAAAAACTTATTTTTGGTTCGAAATAGATTTTGATGGATTTTGAGTAAAACCATCATAGAAATTAGAGATCTTGGATTTTTAGACTTGATTTAGTACTTAAAACCCAGATCTAGTGGTTTTCCTTTGAGATATTTCAATTTGGAACTGAAATCGCAGGTTTTTGGGCTGATTCTGTGGGTTTTCTTCGACTGCTGTTCTCCACAGGTCGACCTGTGCGGTTGACCAGATCAGTTGACCGAACTGCATTAATTCTACCGGTCGACCGAATTGCACACCACTGATTGATCGGTGGTGTTGCACTGCTCTGTCACCGGTTGACCGGTGTACACGGGTTTTGACCCTGTTTTGCCTGAAAAACCTTGTTTTGACTCTGATTTTGAGGAGAACCCAAATGAGCTTCATTTAGGGACCTAGAGTCAATGGATTAGCATCTTTAATCCATGTTTTGGAATTAAAAACCCTTGAAATGATGATTTGAAACATGGAATGGTTTATGAAACCGATAATTCAATTATGACACACTAATAGGAAATCAAATGATATAATTGAGACTGAATTACTTTAGGAATGAGAATTGGATCCTAAGGTATTGTCTTGTATTAGTGCTAGCTGAGGACTCGGATTGAAGGGTTTGAGGAAGCGGAAGCCGGAATAGTACACCGCTAGCCACAGGTTTGATATTTGAGAGGTAGGATTTCTTACCCTTTCCTTTGTGAGCCTGTTTTCAAAAAAATTTTTGGCCTTACAAATGTTTTAAAGAAAGGGGTATGTTTGTGAAAGAAAAGCATTTTAACCCCCATGGCTTGTTGTAGATTCTAGGGAGTATAATGAACTGTTTCATAAAGTTTAATGAATGATTTATTAAGACAATAGATCTTGTAAATCGATAAACCGGCTGATGGCCTAAACTGGATGTGGAGAGTACATTCTTGGGGGCAGGACCCAAAACCCGGCCCGGGGGTGATGGCTTGTGCATTTGGTTGTGTGAGTAATTTATCATAGTATAAATTACTTGCTGATGCCTGTAATACTGAGATTTTCAGTTATATTTCCTTTGAGAAAAAGGATGTGAGGTTTCGACTGTTGTGTAGGAACTGAATGTCTATATTTATTCATTTACTTATTTATTTACTTGTTTACTTATTTACAAAGTCATTTCAAAATATATCCTACTGGGCCTTTCGCTCACTTTTATTGTTTTATAAATGTTAAACCTCTCCCAGGCGATTCTAGAAGCACTGCGGAATAGCTAAGTTGCTACCACCTGATTTGGAGAGGATTGTCATCATCCTCCTGGTGTATACATGTAAAAATTGTAAAACTTCTGTAAACACTGATGTTTGAATTTCTAGACTGTGGTTAATGTCTGTAATGTTTCATTTACACGTTCATGTATGTACGATGCTGAAGATCTTGTTGATAGATCCTATGGGTGTAGCCCTGAATAGTGTTAGAGGCGGGAGTTTTAACCTCTTGAGATGTCCTTATAATTTATTTTCGATAAATAATAGGGCTCGTTTAGAGATTTCTTTAATGTGTCACTATTGGTTTTAATTATTAAATGTTTAACTTCTAATCGAGTATTCACGTCACTGACCCCGGCTTCGGGCGTGACATATGTATGACGATGTTCTAGTTTACTTGAACGAAACGTGAAAGTTGGAAAATTACAAGTCGTTTCTTTAGAGAAGAAAAACGTTATTCCGAATTTCCGTCGTATAACAGGTCAACTTTAAGATAAATTAAAAAAACTTGAAATATAATGGGATGCTTTGTCATCACAGCCGACTAGTGGACAAAAAAGGGCTATGATATTTGTCCTCAATGTACCTTATTACTTATTTATGATATTTGCTCAGTTGGCGGAGGGAAAAAAAAAAAAAAAAAAAAAAAAAAGAAAGACACTGCATATAGCTGTAGATTAATTGGTCGATGTCATCTTAAAAAGAAAAAGGATAAGGACAAAAATAACTCAACAAAAACTTGAAAAGCTAAGAAGAAAAGCGAGAATAATTGGTAATTAATTCCAAGCCAAAGTTGAAAAGGCAGTAATAGTACTCTACATAATAGTCTATAATTATGAATGACCTCTACTTTTAATATTCACATTTTAGACTTGAATATTTATATGAGACCCATGAAAGCTTTGCGAACAACCACCCTAAATTTCACGTAATGAAGAAAATGAGAGGTTAAGAAGGCACCGAATTACTTTGTCCATGTGATGCAACTGATGTTGATACTATGAACCCATCGCTATCAAATGGACTTGTTCAAGAAAAAGAAATAGAAGACTTTTTCCAACTTTCTTATCTCTCAACAAAAGACAGAACAAGCCAACTAGAAACCCAAAGACTCTCCTTAACCTTCTTGAGCTTGCTCAATTCTGAAGTTTCTGCTTCGGCAAAGCTAAGTTAAGAGCCATGACAAAGGGGGTCTTTGTTTCCCCATATTGGTATGAGAAAAACTCAAACATATACATATTTTCATTATAAAAACATCTTCAATATGTATATTTTTTCCATATATATCATTTTTGTTTTTGTTTTTTTGTTTTTTTGTTTTTTTTTTGGGTTTCTTTAGGAGTTGCATGGATTTTGACACAGGATTTTGTGTGTGTTTGTGTTTGCAGACAAGCTGTGAATGAGCTTAATTTCTTTTCAGAACAAGGATGGAATTTTGCTGATCAAGATAAATCTTCCTTTTTGTTGACAGAAGATAGAGAGCACAACTGAGCATATACCCAGGGAATTGTTCGTGTATGAGCAGTTTTGTGCTCTTTACTCTTCTGTCAACACAATCTTCTGCCACTCTATACTAGTACGTTTCTTCTATTTGTTCTTGTTTCTTCGGATCAAGGTAAGACAAAAAAAAAAAAAAAAAAAAAAAAGACATTTCAAACTTGTTCATGAGCATATAAATACATATAGTTGGTAATTAAAATGGTAAATCACAAATCATCTTTTATGTACTCCGATACTTAGTCAATCATGGTTGAACATTTCATAAGGCAGTTGAAGCTGGCTTTGACACTACAAACAAAGCTTTAATTGCATATACATGTATATGTATATGTGTGTATATATATATATATATATATATATATATATAAGACATTTCAAACTTGTTCATGAGCATATAAATACATATAGTTGTTAATTAAAATGTTAAATCACAAATCATCTTTTATGTACTCCGATACTTAGTGAGGTCAATCACGGTTGAACATTTCATAAGGTAGTTGAAGCTGGCTTTGACACTACTTTCAAACTTGTTCATGAGCATATAAATACATATAGTTGTTAATTAAAATGGTAAATCACAAATCATTTTTTATGTACTCCGATACTTAGTAAGGTCAATCATGGTTGAACATTTCATAAGGTAGTTGAAGCTGGCTTTGACACTACAAACAAAGCTTTAATTGCATATATATATATATATATATATATATATATATATATTGTGTTGTCTTCTGCTATTTACAAATATTTCTTCTTCTAGTCGTGTGTGATTTCAGAATATAACTACTGCTTGGGGAAGATCCGATCGAATTTTCAATGACTCATCAGTTGCAAATTTGTTTTCAACCTTACAAATTATTAAGGATCAATGACTTCTCATTTCCAACTTTCTACTATGTTATAAATAATAATAACGTGTTTTGCCTAGGCGAATTTTGTATAACTCAATTTCTAATACACATTAGCTCATAACTTTCATTTGATACAAACGCATATAGTTACAAGCAAAATGAATAAAACGGAACAAAAAAGTGGTGTACTAATTATGCTTTTGAATTTCTGTCCAGAAGGTCACATTACTTTTGTACCTATAGGAGAACTTTTTAGCTTAGACTTCTATGATTATATTGGAGAATTAGGTAATAGAGTATGATCATATAATACCTTACCAGTAGAATACAGTTCTGAACCGTTATATATCTCCATCATGTTGTTAAAATTGATATATTTCTAGTGGGATCTAACGGTTCTTATAACTCCTACCTATAAGGGTTTTTTTTTTTTTTTTCCATATTCTATCATAAAATTCTTCTAATATAGAAGCTCATAACTTTGCGGTTGCACTTTTATTTGATACAGAAGCAAATATATAAATATATATATATATATATATATATATATAGTTCTATCTGTACTTTCAAATTGTTGTGCCCAGAAAGTCAAGAATATTTTGAATGTAAATGAAAGAGATAATTCATATGAACGTTGAGAATCTTCATGACCAACTAGTATGCAGTCACACGTATGTATGTACGTATGCATATATGCTATTCTTTTCGTTTCTTTCTGTGATATTCCGTTAGGGTTTTAAGAATGAGATACTTGGAATATTATACTACACCAAAATGCAACAGAGTCCTACTTTTGATTTGCGAACGACAATCCTGATCTGGTTCTTTAGGTTCTGCGAAAAGACGGCATTTTTCTTTCTCCAAGCGTGTTAACGATGATGGTCGCGAAACTAAATATCTTTTGATCCTAAGATTCCAAATGGTAAAAGAAACAGAGAAAACCATTTTCTTCGGCAATTACTAGTTACTCTTGCTTATATTTATACTGGATTAGAAAAAAAGAAAAGAAAGAAAAAGAAATGGTTAATCACTAATAGTGTGAAAAAAGTCGTATATAGACGACACCAAAAGATATGAAAGTGGTTTGCTAGCGGTTAAAATATTCCATCACAGGCCTTAATAGCCACTCATGCACAACGTGGGAGAAGTGCTACTGTGTCCTTTCTCTCGTCATACCAAATAATAGAACATCTGGTACTAATCGAATAATAGTACAAACAAAAGAGAGACGCAAGATTCAATGGATGTGCTGATGTCCTATTGCCTATCGTTTAATACCATCTTTATCATCAAACATCTTTCGCTTGGAATTTTTTTATGAATTTATAAACAAGAATCATGATTCTTCCCATTTCTCTATTTTTATTATTGCCCTTTCCAACATGAAGCAAGACGCCCAAATTCTTGGGATTGTGTTGTGGGACGTATCAGAACTCTGTACACCTAAGTACCGGATTATTAAAAATTTTATTATGAATAAATGTGTCCAAATTCTATACATTCTGCAAAACTAAAACGACTGTTTTGTTATAATTTGTTAACCCGAACAAGTTATGTTTCAATTCTATAAGTACTACAAAAACGTGTTTCATTATGTATCATTTTACGTACTTTAAGGATAATGCGGAAAAAATGCTTAATTTATTTGTTAACTAAGATAGGTTTTGTGACACAATATATAAGTGGCGTCACAATTTCTCCTCCACCTCAATTTATTGTTTGTGAAATGGGACACCCTCCAAATTAGAGATATAGTAACTGTACTAGCTAATCAAATGCATGCCCATCAGTTTGTGCCAAAATTACAACTTGAATTCTCATAAGTGGCTACCAGCAAATGAAGCTGCAGAGGTCTAAAGGTGCTGCGACGGTACATTCATTGACAGACTATCCTCTCAGGATCAAGATCTCTCCAAAAACTATGGCTCCACATCAAGTAAATAAAGTTTTGAATTCAAAATGAGAAATCGAAATCACTGTCGCGATGCGGTTAGTTTACCGATAGGAGAAGCGAGCAACGGCTCTGACTTGGTTTATGAAGATCATCAGAAGTATGCAAATACATTAGAAGTTCAGCTTCTTCATTTCTCTGATCCCATCACTTTGTTCTTATTTGGTTCTGAAATTTTCGGGTGATTCGACATCCATTGCTTAGCATTGTACAAGTGTCACCCTTCCCTATTCCCATTGTAAACTGAACGGGAAAAGAAAAGACTTTTTGTACACTAAAAGGCCGTGTACTCTTATTTGCAGTAAATAGTATGTCCAATTCTCTACACTCATCAACTTATCTTCACGAATCTCCCCTGCAATTGCGGAATAAAGAAAGAAAGAAAGAAAGAAAGAAAGGGAAGTTAACTATCACTGATGGGAAATCTTTCTATGAAGACAAAGAAAAATGCAAATTGTATAATGTCGTTTGCAATCAAAAGAACAAGAGTTTTCATATGAAAGGAGTAATGTTTCCCTGGCATTGACTCGAGACTAATAGGATAAATGGTGCCGGTGGCTTGAAAATGAGACAAAAGACAAGCTTCATAATCAATGACCACACCTAATGAAAATGAAATCTCAATTATTTTATGACTTAAAGGGTAAGCAAGCCTATTATTAATTACGGAAATTGGTAATCCCCTTGACCACAAGAAAATAAAGTAAGAGCTTTCTATTAATCCAAGCTATATGGATAACAAAAGGAAATATTTCAGTTCAGGTCACTTCTCTTTTTGAGACATGATCAGGCCAAGATGAAGTTAGTTACCTTCATACGAGGGCGCTTCTCGGCGTTAAGCTTTCGGACTTCATATCGAATCCGCTTTGCGAAAAGCCTGCTTTGCCTTTTCTCCTTGTATCTCAACACACTGGCCTCTCTCTGCCCCATTTTCCAACCATCTTTGCCTTCCATTTCCTCCTTGATTTTCAGGCCACTACCACTGCCTGCCCTTTCTGGAACCTTCCATAAATTCCCAGCATTTCTCCAACCTTCCATTAGCCCCTGCAAAAACAAAAGTAACTAACATTTGTTTCCACTAGAAAGAATTCCCACATCAACTCATATAATTATTCTAAGAAACTGATTTGAATTATCCTAAATTTTATTCAAATTGGTAGCAACTGCAGAAGTTATGACACATATTTTGCAAATCAGCAGAGCAGAAACAGGACACAAACAATAAATAAACTAAAATAAGACAAACACATTTAAAACAACAAAAAGTGGACCAGAAACTAGTTACCGAAAAAAGAAAAGCCTAACTCATGTGGGTGATCATATCTTAAAAAATTAATATTTATTTCTCCTCTTTACAATAAACATTTGATGTTATGCCAGATGGTATTTCTAAACATTATTTTATTATGTGACATTTCAGCTGAATTGCCATTATTTTAATAATATCTTTTGATAGACAGACTAGATAATACCTAGAGATCTTGAAGAATATCCCAAGTCCAACAATTAAATTTTCAACAAAATAAATGCTGCGAAAGCTGGGCCACAAGCCCAGCTGGCTGAGGTCCACCACTGGGACCTCCAAAAAGTAAAAAAGGCGATAAGGCCTCAGATTCCAATGAAAATAATTGGATTGCAGAAATAATAACAAAACAAAATAAAACAAAAATGATCAAAATCTATAGTTCACTTATTTAAATTTTTAATTTGAGTTAAAATTTAATTTTATTTGAAAATTTTTTATTGTAATAAAAAAATTAAATGTGATTATTTGTGAAAATTTTTTATTGTAATAAAATTTAAATTTTAAATTCGAATAAGCATAATAAACGGGAGTAAATTTGTTCCACTTCTAATGATTACTCCTCAAACCAAAAGCAATTAAAAAATAATTAAAGAGATTCACTTATCATGCATGTTTTTTTTTTCTAAAGGTATTTAATTAATATAATTCCGTGACAGGATATGAAAAAATTACCAACAGAAAAACAAGTAAAACACAATTTTTAACATATTTTCATTATATTCCACTAGATGGTCATATTTCAAATAATCGAATATTAGTAAATATTCAAGCAGAGAATTATTCAATTAATTAATCAAGTGATGACCATCATGATGAACTATTATCAAGGGATGCACCTTATCATGCAAGTTTTATGAATCAAACAAGATCGTGATGGAGTAATGATAATCTTACATTGGCGGTATTATAATCAGAGGCAAAGAAATGATCATGATGATCATGCAAGTCAGGTACGGTCTGTGGGGATTGACGATCAGATCCTTGGATGTAAAGCGAGCCTTTATCAGACCAAGCGTTCAGAATCCCTTGGTAATCCAGCTTCAACGACAACGAATTGCCCTTATTCCTCGCCGTCGTTTCGCTCGAGCTCGTCACCTCCTCCGCCTCAACCACCTCCTTCTTCTCCACAACCTTGGAGTAACAAACCCACCTTTCCTCACTCAAATCTCTCTCTCTGTTCCTCATTGCCGTCTTCACCAGCTTCTCCGCCTCAACACGACCACCACCACCGCACTTGTACGACGACAACAACTCTTCCTCGTACGCGTACGACAACGAATCCTCCTCCGACGACATTGTATTATTCGTCGTCGTCGTTGTCGTATGAAGAAGGGTGCTCAGCGAGGCGGCTCCTCCGCCGCCGCCGCCGCCGTAGGAGTGGAAGAGCAGGGCGGCGTCTTCGTCGGCTCTGTCGTCGGAGACGAGATTCTCCGGGTGGAGAGGGAACAGGTTCAGCTGGTGATGGTGGCGGGTCATTTCGGTAATTTTAGACGTTGGTTTTGGTGTCGTTTGGGGTTTGATCTCTTTGGAGAGGCTTAAGAACTTGGGCTTTCTGGTTTTGGATCTTGACTTACGAGCTGGCTTGAGTTGATTGTTATGACGACGCCGACGGTGGTGATGATGATGATGATCAGGCGATCTTAGTGTGTTCTTGTTGCACATGATCTTTATTTAGTATTCTTCTTCTTCTTCTCTTGTGATCTCTCTATACTATTAGGCTTTTTCTCATGTGATTGTTCTCTGTTTCAACTTTGAAGAGAGAAAAAGTGAGTGGAAAAAGAAAAAAGTGTCTTTGTGGGGAAGAGAAGTAGACAGAGGACATGACCCACTGCCCACTGTGAAAGCAAAAGTGTGTTTAGTCATCACTCTCTCTCTCTCTCTCTCTCTCTCTCTTACACAGAGATGATGATGATTACGTGTATCCTCTATCGACACGTGGCGGGTGACGATTGGGTGGAGCAGTGGATTATGTTGTTATCCGGATTTCGTTGGATTGGGTGTGTGAATTTTTGCGCTTTATAGTAAGCTAATATATTAGCTCTTCATGTATAGGTGGGGCAGTGCGCCATTCTTTGCAACCGAACCTTAAATTTTTTTTTTTTGTTTTTTTAAAGAAAAGCGCTCTTGGGTTTAATGTTTCCACGTGAAAATTATGATGGTTTCCCTATTTCTTACTGTCTTCTACTACTACACAAAAGCTTTCAATATTGCATTTTTCTCACGTGTGACACAGTGATAGTTATCGGTTTGAAAATAGTAAAAAATAAATTAATATGAAAAGTTTAAAAAAATATAAAAATTAATAGGTCATAATTTGTTAAGTTATGGTTCATAATTAGATAAATTATGAATAAATTTGTCAAGTTATGATTCATAGTCAGACAAGTTATGGATAAAAATCGTTAATAACTTATTAAGTTATGGTTTATAATCAGATAAATTATGGATAAAAATAGTAACTTGATCTAATTGATTATTAATTTTAATTCATCTCAAATATTGACCTATTTTCTTTTTTCTCTCTCGGTTTAATTAGGTGAAAACTAGAAAAGTTTTGAAAGAGAAGCTAGCCACCTTGTAGTTTCAGTTTTGAAAAAGAATGCACCTTGTAAAATGGATAGAAATTTTATGGTGAGGTAAAAAAAAAAATCTTATCAAAATTACAAATTAAAAGAAATTTTTATGAGATGAATCACTTTAAATTATTAAAAGCCAACTTTATTTTCTTCTATAGGAATTTTTAAATACTAAATATAAATAGTGAAATTTTCTCATGCGCCGACGTAATAGTAGGTTAAATTTTTTTAACTATAAAATCAACATGTAAAATCGGATATAACTAATTAAGGCCTCATTTACTTCTCTGATTTAAGTTTAGAATTCGAGTTTTACTACAGTAAAAAGATTTTAAAAACAGTCACATTTAATTTTTTTACTATAATAAAAAATTCTCACATAATATTATATTTTAATTTAAATTAAAAACTCAAATCGGTGAACTAAATGAAACCTAAATATCTTTCATATCCTTAGAGAAATTTTTGTGCGTGAGGGAGATGGGGATGAGATTTGCCGATTTGGATGCGTTTGGTTTGGCAGAAATGGATTAGATTAGATTAGATCAGAGGAGGGACAATTAATGGGCAGCGTGGAAATGGTGGGAGATGGAGGGAACTGCTGATTGGGACAGAGGACACTGACTTGCACACAGAGAAAATTGCAGAAACAAATGTGTCCCACGAGGGACAACTTTTTTAAGGCTCTTTTTGGCGCTTTTCAGTTTTTCTGCTGACGTGGCTTTGTCCAATGCATACGACGCACGCTTTGTTTGAAGTAACCAGAAAGCGTCCAAAATCACCCTCAATTTACAATTTACTCATGCCTTCATTTTCAGTGTTTTTTTTTTTATTCTTTGAATTGTCAAACGCTAAATTTTAAAAAGAGAAAAAAGAAAATACACAACGGGGCATTCCGAGAATTGAACTCGGGACCTCTCGCACCCTAAGCGAGAATCATACCACTAGACCAAATGCCCTCCGATGGTGATGTGCCGAACAGTATAGTATATCACATGAATCATATTTTTAACCTTTTCATTGACCTTTAGATTTTGAAAGGATTGCCGTTTGGGGGTCAGTTTAGATAATTTATGGTTGGGACCGATGAATTAATGAGGTTTTGATTGATTGGACTTGCAGAGTGGGGAGTGTCGGTAGATTGTCCTTCTTTGTTGTAGTGGTGGGGTCATTAGTTCATGTGTCTCATGTTGTGTGAGTATAACTGAAATTGAACTCATTTTTTGAAATTTTCCAAATTGCAATAACACGACCGGGGTTGTTTGTTCTGCTGAGTACCGACACTAATCAACGATAACAAATATTGTCACCACATTTACTGAAATCTTAGCTTCTGTTTAATAAAGGGATTCAAATTATAATTTAAATTATGATTTATAATTTAATACAGTATTTTTTTTAATAAAAATAAATATAAATTAAAAATCATTTAAAATCATAATTTTTAATTCATAAATTAAACGTTTAATTCCATTTTTTAATTTTTCTCATCTTATCGTGTCTTCATCTACAAATTTATTTGAGAGAGTCACAAAGAGTAGTGTGCAATCTTCATTTCCGCCTGCAGTACTAAAAGTGTAAATAACGTAATTTAACTGGGGAACATGGACTGACCCCTAAGGTGTAGGGGCACTAATGTCACGCGCCCAAAACGAGAGAAATCGAATCGCGCAAGCATGCAAGAGGTTTTTTCTTTCTTTATTTATTTTAAGAGATCGTCCAGAAAAATTAAGTCGAGTTGTTTTTTTTTTCTAAATGGAAAAAAAAAAAAAAAACTGTCTCATCGAAAGCAAATAATGAACATTGAACACGTAGTTTTAAAATAGTCTTAAACGCCTATTATAAGTCTTAAACATGAGTCCTCTCATTTATCAAAGGGAAATAGTAGAAAATAGGCCAATATGAAAAGCTTAAGAAAGGAAATAGGCCAATTTTTAGTTATAGAAATTAATAGGCCATAACTTGTCAAGTTATGATTCATAACCAGATAAGTTATGGACAAACTCGTCAAGTTATGATTCATAACCGGATAAGTTATGGACAATTATGAATAATAACTTGTCAAGTTATGGTTCATAACCAGACAAGTTATGGACGAAAATAATAATTTGGCCTATTTATTAACTTATGTAAACTATTGGCCTATTAATTTTAATTCATCTCAAATTTTGACCCATTTTCCTCTTTCTCCCTTTATCAAATCACTTTGCTACACCTAGGTGGTAAATAATGCAAGTTGTTAGCCAATGATGAAACGGTGAAAATGATATATGGTAAACATTTAGGGCATGTTTAGTTCGTTAATTTGAGTTTTTAATTCTGAGTTAAGATGTGATTTTGTGTGAGAATTTTTTACTGTAATAAAAAAGTTAGATGCAATTATTTTTAAAATCTTTTTACTGTAATAAAACTCGAATTCTAAACTTGAATCAATGAAATGAACGGAGTCTTAGTTTGGGTTATTCTGGTTCCGATAGTGAACTTTTTAGCCTAGGGGTGAGAATTGAGATTGAATAATAGCATTTTTATAGGGTTGGTACCAAATAAACCACTTTGTAAAAAAAAAAAAAAAAATGGAAAATTATTTTCTTGGAAGGTTGGAAAATAAAATTTTAATAGAACAAGGACAGTTACAGAGATATCTATCTAGGATTTTCATTGCAGGTAGATTTTTATGTGGATATTTTTTTTCCCCTCTTTTCTTAAACAATTGGTTTACTTGAAAGTAGACATGGGGTTTACTCTAATTCTTTGATCTGAGTTGTTTGTGTGGATTTTGTTTCTTTTTTAAACTATTAGTTTACCCAAAAGTAGACCGATGGTTCACTTTATTTAGAGTTTGTAGAGTAAAATCTCTTTCTTCATCCTCCTTTAAACTACTGATTTATTCAAAAATAGATCAGTGCTTCAGTTCAGTTTTTTGATATGAACCAAATGTAATATGGACTCTCAATGTAGTATATGCGACCTAATTTTCTCCAAGTTCATATGTCGAGGAGTCTGATCCAACAAATAGAAGTATTACTATGGGCTCACCAAGTCCATTCTAAAGGTTCCGATCTAGTTAGATCTTCGTCATTAGCAAGTCAGGCCTGGCCTGCTTTGCATGAAATTATTTGTTGAGATAAATATCCTCTAGAAGTCTGAATTTTTACGCATGGCTCTTCATTAATATTTTTTAATCAAATAATTATAATAGTTAAAAGAGTATTACTCAATAATACAAAGTAAAAATTAAAACTCATAGAATTTAAGGACTCGCTCCATTTACCGATTTAAATTGATATGTGATTTAATGTGAGAGTTTTTAACTATAGTAAAAAATAAAAATTAAATATAATTTTTTATAAGAGTTTTTAACTATAGTAAAAAATAAAAATTAAATATAATTTTTTATAAGAGTTTTTAACTATAGTAAAAATATAATTAAAAATTTGAATTGATAAAATACATCAAATCAAGTGTAAGTTAAGCAATTTTTTCTTTATATATTTTACCATTTACTTTTAGTAAATAAGACGGCAAGACGTTCCCGCCAGAGAATCTCAGACAAGATTGATTTAAGTTTAAAAAGTAGTGATTCAAAGTAATGGGTCCAATTAGAAAACGAATTTGGTCTAAAATTACCAACCCCGAATAAACAAATTGGACATGTATTTATTCCGTTGATTTGGTAAATATACTTCTTGGTATATATATATACTGGTGGTGGTGGATCGGTTAAATGTGATTGCCGCTTGACAGTCATCATAAAGCTGGGTAAGTAGAAAGCTTTAGGGGCATCCAAGAAAAAAGGACTTTGAAAACAGAAATTAATTTAATTTAATTCATTAATAATTTGTGGTGCAGGACACATGTTTGAAGGGAATTAAGGGTATTTGTTATGATGCTGCTCTTTAGAACAATGCCAGCTCTCTGGTAAGCCTTGCACATTAATCACATCTTCTTCGATATACCAAATTTAATGATCGTGATCTAATTAATATGCTCAATTTATCGTACGTGACACATATATAACTTATAACAAAGAAGCTCAATACGCAAACGACAGCCTATGAATACTTGAGAACTAACACTAGTCATGCATTATTGCGTCTCTGAGGCTTAGACTCAAATTACCTATCTAATTTTAATGTTCTAAATGATATCTAATCAATCACATTATCCCACCTCATTTAAATAATTTTAAATGCTTCTTCCATATTTTAATGTTTGAGTTCATTAATTAACGTACGTGATATAATATAATTGATTAGATACTATTTGAGACACTAAAAATTAAACATGTAATAAAATGATCAATTTTTGTTAGGATAAAATGAACAAAGGAAAAGAGGGAGAGAGGGGGAAGACGCCAACATATATGGCTAAATCTTAAAAAGAGAGGAATTATGAGGGAAAAAAAATCTTAAAAAGAGAGGTAAATAATGAGTCATGAGTGTCTGTTTAGTAAGGGGATCGAACCATGATTTGAATCATGATTCATAGTTCGCTACAATGTTTTCTTTTATAAAAATACACGTAAATCGAGAATAATTTTGAACCATGATTTTGAATCTATGAACTAAACGTTTACAGTTTTGACTCTCATAAAAATTTAATTTTTGCTCAAAGTTTCTGTTTATATACCTACAAAAGTTTCTTCGAGAGAATTAGAGGAATACCACTTATAGAGTGAGTATAAGAATATACTGTTTGTGGGGAAATTTTTAAATCTAAATTATCATAAAGTCACACGGGTGAATAACTGAAACTTTAAAAGTGGTACTCACCCCTAGTAAAAATATTCTATGCTCTTACTGAGGTATGAACTCGGGTCTTGAAAAGTTCAAGAAAAGTTGTTATTGTTTGACTACCAATAGTTGTGCGCAATAAAATTGTGGTGTTTTTAATGGAGTTACTGCCAAATCCCCGGCATTAAATGAGAGCCGTACTTGCAAGATCATTGGTCACAAAACGGTGAATATTTTCAAGTCAAATATTGTTCCGCAGTCAGTGGGGGAAATCATGTTATGATAGGTTCAAATTGTAGTTCGATAAAGGTTGAGGACCTTGCGGTTACGTTTCGTTTATCATGCTGAACTAGCGCTTTTGCCGATAGCCACAGTTGTTGAAGATTATTGACAAATTGGTGAAAAACACCGTTCTATAATTATCTTTTAACTATCTAGTATTCTCAATTCTGCTACTAATTTGGATTATTAAATTTTTCATAAAATTTCGTCAATTCTATAAGGGATATTTACATTTTCATATAATGTGTTTTGAGTTTATTCAATCAAATATATACTTTTAAATTAAATTTTATATATAAATAAGGTCAATAATTTATTTTGACCTTTAAAATGATTAAACTATCCAAAGAAAAATAGGTAAAATATCTTACAAGAAATAAAAAATAAAAACACAAAAAAAAAACTCCATTTCAATGATATTTTGAATAATTTTAAGGTTAAAACCGTAAGTTTAAAGTTTCTTTTTAGTTTTTTTTTTCTTTTTTCATTTTTATTTAAGGGTACTTTAGGTATTTTAAGCTTAAAATCGAGAGTTGATAGTGAAAAAAATATAAATTTAGGTATTAAATGTAATTTAAAGACATATTTAATGAGATCAAAAATCGAAAGTTTAGTTTTTAAATAAACTAAAAACACAAAATATAAAAATGTAAATATCCCATTCTATAATTATCTTTAACTATATATTTTGATGTTTTCACTGAATTTAATTATATTTTGATATGATTTTTTGTTCACATTGTTTTTTCCCTATGGTGAGCACAAATTAAACGTGTATTATGTATTATCATATTATGACCTTAATATATGTGCATATATATATATATATATATATGTCTTTTTTCAGTCACGTTGGACCTAGCCAATATATGAATTTCTTTTATCAGCTTGAAAAAAGTCAAAAGAAGCCATCATTGGCGGGTAGGAAGTAAGAAAATGTGTTCCAACGGAGGGAACTTCTAAAGTGCAAAAGTTATGAGAAGATTGGTTTGTCTGATGGTCAGCTACTGGTTGTACCTAATAAAGGTACTTAATGACATTTATTTTCTTAGCATTTTTTACCGTGAGATTCTAAAAAAAATCTCTAGCGATGAAACTCTTATTTTTAATCATTAGCTTAATTTTTTCACGATGAGATTTACAGAAGGAATTAGTATGAATGTTTATAAATTTAATTGTTAAAAAAATAATTTAATGATTAAAAATAAAAAATTGTACTGGTGGACTTTTTTTGAGAATTTGTACTGTAGAAGTTGCCTTTTTTTTTTTTTTTTTTTAAATAATGACATGAAATGTAATTATAATTACTCAACAATATATTCGGTTTTTCCTTTCCATTTTTTTACCTTATCTTATGTTTGTGTAGGCTGGAATCCACAAGGAGAATCTTTTGCAGGATAAAAACCAACTACCCTCTGAACACTTTCTTTTCAAGCCAACGGAAAAGATGAAAAGAGGATCTAAAATAAGCTTCAATGCATGCATAAACCATGTTTTTTTTTTTATTTTTCTTTTTAACTTGGAAAATTACAAAAGCCAAAAGATATAAAGAATCAAACCATTAAAATTACAATAATTAAAACATATCTTATTTTTTTGCTCTGAATTAAACCAGAGTCTTCAATTGTTCGTGAGTTTGTTAATTATGATCATTAGCCTTTAGTTTGTTAGTTCATTCCCGGCCTTACGTGAATATATAGATATATTAACATATATTTAAGGTCTCGTTCATTTCACCGATTCAAATTTTTAATTTTATGTTTTTATAATAAAAAGCTCTAAAAAAATATCACATCTAACTTTTTCTATTACAGTAAAAAGTTTTCAGAAAATATCAAATCTCAGCTCAAATTGAAAACTCGAATCTGCGAAGTGAACGATGCCTCCATTCAGCTCTCTAAAACCTTTTGAACTCGGATAATTTGGCCCAACAAGTGAAATACAAATTTTTTTTTTTTTTTGGTTTTCAATATTATAAAGATGAAACAATTATTTATGCCTTTATTAAGTTTGATAAAAAAAAAAAAAAAAATAGTTTCGATATCCGGTGGCGAGGAGCTAAAGTCAACCGATTTGACTTAGGAGACTTCAATTTCTTTGGGTGGCCGAACTTGATTAACGGTCTTAAACTACCAAAATCAGATTATGCTATGCATACTGCATAGAAATAGCCCAAGAGCCAATGGTTGAATTAAAACCTGAAATCACGATTAGGCTTATATATGGGCCCCACCTGCTTAAATGAATCACGCCATCACTTTCGGCTTTATCCATCTATAAATTAACTGCCAGTACTGGCCGTAGTCCTCACTCACAGTCTCTTTCTCTCATCTCTCTCAATTAATTCCCTCCACTTTTCTATCAAGAAGAGTGGAAAGAGGAGTAGAAAAGAGAAAAATAAAAAATAAAAAGAAAAGAAAATGGCCTTGCAATATTCAATTTTGCTTCTTTTTCTAACGTCTTTTCTAGCTGCGAGTTCCATTTCCTCTGCTTCAGTTCAAGATCCTGAACTAGTTGTGCATGAAGTACACAAGTAAAACATCTCTCTTTCTCTCTCTCTCTCTCTTTTTATTTTTATTTATTTTTATGAGCAATGCCATATCGTGGATTAACATATGTATTACTTCTCACAAATATACATGTGAAATAGTCAATTTTATAATTTGTATCATATATAATATGATGTTGAATAATTTCCTCACGTTGTATTGTACTATATAGATAGGTTGCTAAATATAAAAAATAATAGTGTATATATATAATGGAAAGCCTAATGAATACATTCTAAGTAGATTGACACCTCTAAACAACACGGGATATATATAGACATGCACTACTATTATTTTGACAAATGTGGGGGTGAAAAATAAATTAAATTGATTCATTCATGCTATGTGTTTCACCTTTTTAGGAGTATCAATGCCTCTAGGAGGAACTTGGGGTATTTCACATGCGGGACAGGAAACCCTATCGACGATTGCTGGAGGTGCGACCCCAACTGGGAGAGGAACCGCCAGCGGCTAGCTGATTGCGCAATCGGGTTCGGCAAGGACGCGATCGGGGGCAAAAACGGGAGAATCTATGTTGTTAGCGACTCAGGCGACGATGACCCAGTAAACCCTAGACCCGGAACCTTAAGACACGCGGTGATACAAAACGAACCGCTATGGATCATATTCAAAAGAGACATGGTGATCCAACTTAAGGAAGAGCTGGTCATGAACTCGTTCAAGACCATCGACGGCCGAGGTGCCAGCGTCCACGTCTCCGGAGGCGCGTGCATTACGATACACTACGCCTCAAACATCATCATTCATGGAATCCATATCCATGACTGTAAGCCAGGACCGAGTGCTATTATAAGAGACTCTCCCAACCACGCTGGGCATTGGACGCAGTCGGACGGCGACGGGGTTTCGATATTCGCGAGCCGACACATTTGGGTTGACCACTGTTCGCTGTCGAATTGCCAGGATGGCCTGATTGATGCCATCCATGGTTCGACGGCCATCACCATCTCCAACAACTACTTCACACACCATGACAAGGTTATGCTGTTGGGCCATAGTGACGAGTATACGCAGGACAAGGACATGCAGGCCACCATTGCCTTTAATCATTTTGGAGAAGGTTTGGTCCAGAGAATGCCAAGGTACATATAAGTTTTTTTCAAAATTAATCGAGATTCTTATAATAAATGATGAGTTCATGTCTGTCACGTTGTTTGCTAATGAAATGATGAAGAGTGGAACACATTTGATTTTCCTTCTTGGTTTCAAATTAAATTGCGCATCGTACGGCTTACTTTTCTGCTTATGTATTAGGGGAGAAAAAAAGTGGAAAATTTGATTCCAAAATGAGGACACCGTTCAAGCTATATAAAATAGTGATGTTGTCACATTCTTTTAATTTAAGGAGAAATGCATTGCGTGATTGATGTCCCACAGTCACCACTAGTGACTTTTGACTTCTATTCATCATTTAAATTATATTCACATGTAAAATTTTAAAATTATTTGGATCGAGTTTCATATGACAGTTTAACTGACAATAAAAAAACGTGGACTTTTTTTATTATTATTTTTTATGCATGGGGCATGTGTGTTTTATGCACTGTTCATAAAATAATAATAGAATGAGTGTTATATTGCAAGCTTTTATTGATTAATTTTTTAACTAAGATTAGGGAATTTGACTCCTACATCTTCAAGTGGAGTGATCAGGTTTAGATTTACTGTTATATATGTTGTGATTTTGTCTAGTACTCGCAAGGTTTTATTTACTTGATACTTGATTATTTTGGTTAGATTATATATACACTACTTAATTAGCGATGTTCCATGTTGCAGGTGCAGACATGGTTATTTCCACGTCGTGAACAACGACTACACGCACTGGGAAATGTACGCCATCGGCGGGAGCGCATCACCGACGATCAACAGCCAAGGCAACCGGTTCCTCGCCCCCAATGAGCGGTTCAAGAAGGAGGTGACAAAGCACGAGGACGCGCCGGAAAGCGAGTGGAGGCGCTGGAACTGGAGGTCGGAGGGAGATCTCTTCCTCAACGGTGCTTATTTCAGGCAAACCGGCGCAGGCGCATCGGCGAGCTACGCTAGGGCTTCAAGCCTCAGCGCAAGGCCTTCCTCCCTTGTCGGCTCAATAACCGTCACCTCCGGTGCTCTCAACTGCAAGAGAGGATCACACTGCTGATCATTATATAATATATGGCATTTGTGCCATATATATATATAATATGTTATTTTCAGCTTAACTTATATCTATAAGCTTTATAACTGCTGGTAGCAAAGGCTAAAGGATATATACTAGAAGGTTTTATCATTATAAATTTGTTACCATGCAGTTTTAGTATCCTTTTATATAATGATCAATGAGATCAGTTTGTAGCTTTTTTGTATGTTTTCAGTTTTATTTTACCTTTTAACTTATAATTAGTATATCGTCTTGCGGATGATCACTTGCAACCTCTGCCTGTTAGCTTAATGTAGTTTTAAATTTGCAAACTGTAATGAGCCGCGCAGAGAGCAAGTGCAGAAGTGTTGTCTTATTTCAAATAATTAGACTTTTCTTTCTATGTGATCTTCTAATTTGCTTATTATTATTATTATTATTATTATTATTATTATTATTATTATTATTATTATTATTATTATTATTATTATTATATATCTATATATCTTCTTTTTCTCATGGCTTAATTACTAATTTGGGTAGGTTGTAAGTACCAGCAATTAATTACCATACATATATATATATATATATATATACACAAATTAAGTAATATCCGCTAAGTGGTAGGCGGGTTAATTAAATCCTAGTTAGTGGTGTGAAATTATAATGTGAAAAAAAAAGTTTATATTTCAAAACAATGAAAAGCAAAAGCCTAAGAGTCGGCGACCACTTTTCCCCGTCAATCAAGCAAAAGATTGTAAGGAGTAAGGATAAGCCCCACTACTGTCTGTTCGCCTCCCACGTACACCAGTCCATTATAATTGTGTGGTCGCGGGGCCATGTTTACCGGACAAACACTTCCCACGTCAAGAAATATCCACTCAAGCATTCACATTAAAGCACTTCGCGAACACAGGATTAATCAATTACCCTTTGGTCTGATAACAATGGAAACGGGTTGGGGATCAGGGCTTTGGGTGGGGTTGTGGATTCGTTCCCACTTCCCATCTTTAATGTTTATTTACAGAATGATACATCATGTTATAATATGTACTTTTTATTTTTTTTATTTATTTTTTAAATCCATAAACCCCTTTTTGGTGATGTAATATGGAAATCTCAAAATTATCGCCAGAAATAGTTTGGCATGCGTCAAGTTACATATATATATATATATATATATATATATATATATATATATATACACACACACACACACACACACACACACCAGCTATGGAAAAGACGGCAGTTTTGTAATGACATGACGTCAAGTTACATATATATATATATATATATATATATATATATATACACACACACACATCAGCTAGGGAAAAGACGGCAGTTTTGTAATGACATCGAAATTTTTCTTACAGTGGTTTGATTTTTATGTCATGCACTATATAATGCATGATAGCGTAGATGGTATTTAAAATGTAATATGCACAGGACTTTTCGAATTTGGAACCACAATTTGCGTTCGCTTTGCCCTCATCTTCAACAGATATAACTAATAAAACAAATTGGTCGTACCGTAATTGTTTTTACAAACTTAATGTGGGCGTGTTCAATAATCATAGGTAATAAAAAATAGAATAGGCTTATGCTATTTAGTAATGTATATAACAAGATTTATAAATTAAATTTATATAGTTTTTCTGATAGGTCTGATCTATCGATAGTATTAATTTTTAACCATTTAACATACAGTTTTTTTATACAGACTTTACAGCTAAAAATAAAAAAAAAATTAATAATTTATTTTTTTTAGTCCTATTAGAGAGCTTCTTTATGTTTATAGTTGTACTTATACCTTGTGTACAAGAGAGGATTGATTTCTTTGGAGAATATATGGAGTACTTAACTGTTCATTTCGTTTAGAGAAGAAAAAAAAATATATATATATATATATATATAATTTGTTTAATATGTCCAAATAATAAGCAATGTGTTATCGCTGCACGTATCTTATATTTAGCGCGCAGAGGCAAAGCCGTATGGAGACCTAAAAAGCTTCTATTTAATCTTGTTGCAAACTAACTGATATAATCAAAATTTCACCCCACAAAAAAAAAAAAAAAAAAAAAAAAAAAAAAAAAAAAAACTGGCATGCATAATTATAATTAATTAAACATATAGACAAGTAGAACCATTACTGGGCAATATTAGTTAAAACTATTGGAAACATAATTTTCATTTGTATATCTCAGAAAAGAGCAGAGTCTGTAAATTATTTAACTTTGGACTTTTCATCAAATGAGCCAAAAGATTAAACACGTCAAACTCAAAATAAAATTTTTTTAATCAATCTTAAAACGTACTCTGATGATCTCTTGTACATGATATTTGGAGAAATTAATAGGCCTCTAATAATACACGGTATTGGCTTCCCAATTAATTTAGGCAAAATTAAACTCGTGAGACCTTAATTCACCAAACGGACCAGTCAAACATGCATGCAACGTAAACATGAAACACGTACAAACTATCTTATTAGAAGGCAAAGATTCCGGCGACGGCAGCAAAACCAGCTGCGGCGGCAGCAGAGACGCTGAGAGCGGAGGCACCGCTCTTAGGTGTTGTGTCAGGGGCGGCGGCGGGTCCATCAGAGGCTGTATCGTCGATGTCTGAATCAGGTCCCGGAGCGGGAGCATCAGAGAAGTACTCGCTCCCGGGGGCGGGTGGAGACGAGACGTCGGTGTCGGGGGAAGAGGCGGGGGTGGCGGCGGAGGACTTGGGGGACGGAGAGGCTGATGGGGTGGAAGCAGACGACGTTGGAGCCTTGGCCGGAGCCTTGGGAGATAAAGTCGGAGCTTTAGCGTCCGAGCTAGATTTAGGAGTGGCGGCTGGAGAGGAAGACGTCGTCGGAGATGACTTCGGTGATGGTGAGGCGGTAGGAGAGGTGGTGGGAGTCTCCTGGGCGGAGACTAAGCCGGCAATGGCTATGAAAATAAGAGCAAGGACAACAACTTGGCGTGCCATTATGAATACAATATATATTTTCCTTCTAAATTTTTTTATATGTTTTAGATTCTTGAGATTGCAGTAATTCTCTTAAGGAAAAAAATAATAATAAAGAGAAGCACTGCTAAACTAAAGAATATTGAGGGTGTGGAAATTAGAAAAGAAAAAGGGAATTTTATAGATGTAATTGAGGGTTTGGGAGGGAGAGTAGGGAAATTTGCGGCTGGGGATGCATGAAAATAGCTGGCAGTTAGTTTTTTCGGTTAAATAAAGTTAGCTAATTGGTGTCCTAAGTACTTGTATTATATATATATATATAGAAGTTAAGGAGAGTTTTGATGCAATGGTGGTTTACCGTGCTTGACGGGCTGTGGTTCAATATTCTTGCGGGTCTTTTGGTGCAAGACTTGCAAATTTTGGTTAATTTGATTATTTTGTATTATTAATATCATAATAATATGCTCTTCCTAGTTAATTAACGTGCAGTTATGGGGTCTTGGGAGTGATAAAGACGAAATATTAGTGATGTTCATTGAAATATTCATGGTCCAATTTGAACAAATGTTGGTAGCAAAATAAATATATTTTTGCACTTTAGAGATGTATTAATCTAGACAATCTATGATGTGTCAATTGCGCCCAATCAACCAAGTTCTCAAAGGTTCTTTTTTTTTTTTTTTATAACAAATTTCGTTATTTTTATTTTTTTATTTTTGAGAAAATGTGAAAATTCATTGAGATGACTCTAAGTTACTCTTGAAACTAATTACCTAAACCTCTTTGGGCAAATGCATAAAGGGCAATATTACCTTATCAAATTTCTTTATTGGTTCAAATTTCAATGATAAGCCTTGCCAACTTTTTATCCAGTTGAAGATGGAAGAGTGAGGCTTAATGCTCAAAACCAAATGTCAAATAGACGAATAAGATTTTATGTAATAGTATATGCTACATATATATTTTCTCTCAAATGGGGTGTTATATGTATTAAAGCTAGCTATTTTTTCAATCTGATTGGAGATGCAACCGTGGAAAGCAGTATAGACAGTACTCACAGATTCAGGCAATTTTTTTTTAATCCTATAATTCGTTGCATTTTTCCAATTTTTGGGTTATCATTTAATTACTTTGTCACATAGATCTAGTTAATAAACACATTGGCGGCTGACTAGAACTGCCCTAGCTCTTATATTTTGTTGGAGAAAAAAATACTAGCGTCACTCTTTCTGTTACTTATTTTGTCAGTTTGTGCATCACGGTTTGACATGCATACTCTACTAACATAATATATTATTATTTTAACAAAAAATAAAATAATAAAATTTATGTGTCAAACAGTGAATACATAAATTGACAAAAAGAGTGACGCTAGCTAGCATTTGTCATTTTTCCACAAATATTATTAAGTAATCACTTGTAAATCACCACATCTTTTTAACTAATTATAATAGTTTATAACAAATATTTTATATATTAATCCTGGAATTTTTATATATAACTGATGATCACCGTGACTATAAATAGCTAGCATATTTTTTCTTATCAATGTTAGAAATAGATGCATGATTCAAGTGCATGGACCACGTGGTAACATGGGAAAATGGCTTTTTTCTTTTTCTTTTCCTTTTTGAAAAATTTACACTCTTGAAAATAGAAAGAAACAAAAAGAAACCCCAATGTGATGTGCACACCCGAATATTTAAATACTTAATCAATCTCTCTTTTTTGATTTCCTCTTTAATGGCTAGATTCACCTATCCTAACTTAAAATTTTCACTATCTGGGTCCTAAATCCTAATCTTAGTCTCTGTTCCTGATCTGATCAGTATATCTTTTCTACAATATATATATATATATATATATATATATATATATATAAGCATTAGGAACTGCTCTTAATATAGCATATAAATTATTTGGGGAAGATAAGTGGTGGTTATGAAGAAAGATATATGATATATATGAAGCTCGGGTTTGTGATTAAGATTTTCATTTTACTCTTATTTCTCTCTCAGTACCAGTTAACATTATTTGCAGGCAGAACTCATTTCTCAGGTAATCAAATTATAAGCTAACTTCTACATCAACATAGGCCGTAAAGAGTAGATATAATTATATCACACATTTATGTGTTACAAATAAACACATATATTCATTTGTTTAATTTGCAGGTTTCAATGACATGGGGTTAGAAGCTGATATTGATGATCAAAAGAAGCAAGTGGGTAGAAGATTAATGCGTGCAGTTGGCGAAGAGAGATTGCCTTCCTGGTGGTCCGAGGATTATTCTCTGCCCCACAAGCGTCGACCTGTGCATAATAGTTTGCATCCCTAGAAAACATATATATATATATATATATGTATGTATATATACATATATATGTATATTTGTATGTATGGATCTTTCTATAGTTCAGTCTTTGTGTCGTTTCTGCGGCTAGTTAGCTTGCTGTTCTGAGCTTTGCTATATGTAGTAGACTAATAGTATACCTAATACTTGTCATGTGGTTTTTTCTTGATCTGTTTGATTATAGATTTTCCAGGCTTGGTTTGGTGCTGGGAATTCATCACGTTGTTTTTTTCGTTTCAAGAACTTTATAAAGTTGTACCTGAGTTTGTAATGGATTGAGATTTCTTTCTAATTTTCACAATTGTTTGATTTAGGATATGAAAACTTTGACTAGAATTAAGGAATTAGAACTAATCTCTAATACTATTATTAATTATTAATATACTCTACATACCAAGGGTAGCCAATTAAATAGAACATAAACACTTCAAATTCAATTGTTTCCAATGGGAAACTGAAAGTAATATGCTCCTATCTCTGTTATTAGACAGTCAAAATATATATGAAATTTATTAATTAGGCTTTCCTTGGGCTTTTTTTTTTTTTTTTTTTTTTTTTTTTTTTTTTTTTTTCCCCCAAAAACAGATCTTGCTAGTAATCAATATTACTGAGGTCATATTATTGACAAGTGAAAGATACCAATGATCATCTATGTTCATTAGTTCATGAACCTGATTGATTAGATACAATATTCAATTTTGGCGGAAGAGTACTAAACTGCTTTTTTGGTTGATTTGGCCTATACCAAAATGCATGAACGACGTGGATAATCTCCCATTTTAACTTTACTAGTGACATTTCCTGGGTTTCCCATGACTTCATGAGTTGAAGTTAAATTTCTATTAATTTCACCATATGCAATCATTTTCTCTTGTACCATTGGATCAATCCAAGTTAGAATAAAATAGACATCAGTCACTCTCATCACCACTTTATTTTTCTAGTCTACACATCCAATTTGACCTATAAGTGCCGAAAGATCAGGATAGCGCGCCTACTCTTTGAGGCTAGCTAGCTCCATCATAGATTTATGGTCCGTTTAATTCGTTGATTCGAATTTTTAATTTGAGTTTATATGTAACTTTATATAAGAGCTTTTTACTGTAACAAAAAAATTAGGTATAACTGTTTTTGAGAGTTTTATACTGTAGTAAAACTCAAATTTTAAACTCGAATTGGTGAAATGAACGGGACGTTAATTCACTCATAAATATCATATATATATATATATATGTTTCATTAAAATACTATTATAATAAGTCCTTCCTATATGTACTTGTTTGTGGTCATGCCACATTGCGTTGCCATATATATGCATGTTGCAAAAGGCAAAGTTTCACAGCGCAGATTCACTTTAGCTTACGCTTTTTGCTGTTCATTTATTAATAATAGGTCTAATGATAAACTAATTAATCTAGTATGGTCCCCCAGCACTATGTCATAATTATAAACAGTCCATAATTAATACTGTGCAAATTAACCCACTTTGCCTTAATTGAAAGAATTTCGTGTAACCGTGACTGTTTGGCATTGCCTTGTAATAATGATCTGGATCTTGTCTACATTGTAGGGCCAAGAAAAGCATCACAAATAAACTCGTTTAATTAATATACTACTTAATGGTGTCCTAATAAGGGGCATAATTCGATAGTAAAAGAACGATAAACGAACTGTTTGATATATTATCTCTAGTTGGGAAAACACATTGCTTGCCTCAAAACACATTTTTGCCAAAACGACCTCGTTTGTTGTTTGATAGGGTGAAACATGATCTGGCCGCCGTTGGTTAAAAAAAGTTTAATGTCGTTTATTAAAAAAATTTATCTTTTGAGGTTTAAAGCTTTTTATCGTCTGGGTGTCGTTTTATTTTGGAAGTTTCTATTTTTTTGTCAAAAAAAGAAAAAGAAAGAAAAATTTGTAAAAAGTTTCTGTAGTTTAATTAATGAAACCACACGTAGTAAGTAAAAAGTTCCGTTTTTCCATCGTTTAACCAACTTAACAACTTGCCGTTTTATTGTTAATTAATTGCTGTCGAAGCCATTTATTGGAAACTACATGAAGTTTGTTGTTGTAAAGTTGATCGTTTATATGTTGAGATGACATGTCATTTTTTGTAAGAAAAAAAATTGTTGTCGTTTAAGCACAACAAGACGACATTTAAGTCCCAAATCCTTTTGTCTAAATGGTCGGTAAGTTGGTCCCAGCCGATATCTTGCATATTCGGTAAGGGTGTAACTCGGCCGGGTAGGCTCGGATTGAGCCTGTCTTTTGGGTCGAGCCACACTAATCGGAGTGAGAGAAATTTGGGCCGCAACACTCATATTGGCCTACAAACCTGTAACCCTTTGGGTTACCTCGGGTAGGCTTGATTTTGCGGGTTGGTCGATTTGGGCCTAAAGTTGATTTGTAAAACCCAAAATTTGAAATGGGGTTAATTTGTAATTTTTAAAGACTTAAGTGTGAAAATTTTAGAAGTCTGTGCCAGAATTTGAATTTTAGAGAAATGTGGGGGTCAAAAATAAAGGTTTTGACAGTCAGCATGCCTAACCTGTTATTTTGTGCCACTTGGGCGTATCCCTCACCCTCACAACTCAGAACCCTCATTTTTCTCTCTCTCTCTCTCTCTCTCTCTCTCTCTTTCCTTTCGTTTTCTCTCTCTTTCTCCACGCACGGCCGACCAACCTCCGGTGAGATTCCGGCGTCCGTTTTCGACACTGCCCGGCTCGTTGGAAAGATCTCGTCGAGCCGAGTTCGGATTGGTGTCTTGCAGCCGCCAACTCCGCCGGACGACGCCACACTCGCCGGCCAAAGTTCTGAAAAACACCCAAACTTCCGATCGTGATATCTCCGCCGTCCGGTGTCCGATCGAGGTGATTCCGGTCCCAATAGACTCAGAGTGAAGAGACGAAGAAAACGGCACCAGCAACACGGCTTGATTCTGACCGGAGCACCGCCGCCCGTGGTGGCCGGATTCCTCGCCGCCGCCGCCCTCGGATCTCCTTCCTCCGGCCGCTGTGAACGACACCGCCCAGCCCATTAGCTTCAGAGGGAGTCGGTGAGTCGTTCTGGACCACCAGCCGTGGTCACCGCCGCCGCCTTGCCGGAAAACGAGCCGCCGCCGCCGTGAGAAAAGTGGGAGGATGGTTCCGGCGATCTAGCCGTTGGATCCTCGTGATCTTAGTGTCAAAATGCTCAGAATCTCACGGGTAATGAAAGCCCCCAATCAATTTTGAAGATCCATGGCTGAAAAACAAAGATTCAAGGTTTGGAATTCGGCCGGAATTGAGGATCTCGATCCGAGTAGTTAGAGGCCGAATTTGGTGAAATTGACATTGCCATTGGATTCAGAACCATCGATTTAGGGGGGGGTAGAACTCAAGTCCGCCGCGAGATTCTTCTCCGGGAAGCTTCGCCGCCGTACCTCCGCCGCCGTCGCCGCCGCCGCCGCCGGTGGCCGGATTCCGGCGAACCTTCGTTTCGCAGCCTCTCGACTTCCGATTGACAATCCGTTTTGAGGTAGGGGTCCTATTACTTAACTTTGGTGGAATTTTATTTAATTTAATTAATTTTGTCAAATTTGAAAAGATTGGAATTGTATATCAAACTTATTTATTACTGTTACACGATATGACTTGAACAAAACCATTAGGAGGCCCGTCCTGTAATGTACAGCGTGGCCAAGAGATTTGACATAATTTTCGAATTTGACACAAAGGCATGGTTAGGAAAATGTGAACCGGACACGATAGTGAGATAGTGTGCTGACAGTAGGTGTGGCCGTTTACCATTCCTGGGTGTGAACCCAAAAACGTAAAAGAGGGGGAGGTGATGACGCTCTCCGGGGTTGAGAATCCCCAAGGTTCTTTGACAAATGGTTACGCCCTGGTGAGGGGCCGGAACGACAGTTCACCCTTACCCGTGGTTCGAGGACCGATCTGGTAGGGACATCGCCACTGGTGATCCTTGCTATCGGTGCCTCCGAATCACCGCGCCCTTCGGGGTTTTTTCCGTCATGAGTGTACGGATTAGATTATCTCACCGACAATCGATCATATGACTTATTGTACATAAAACTTAAAAACTACTAACCATGCAGGTTTAATTGGCAAAATAAATAAAACTAAAGGTAAGTAATAGTTCTTCATCGAGCATTCCATGCTCACCCCCTTTGTCGTCTTTCATTCCTGGAGGTGTACAAAGTGCAACCTTTTCGGACGAGGAGTAGTCACCGATTAGCGTGCCCCTTGTAGAGGATCTACCATTTTCAGTTTCTTTCCTTAAATTTGAGTAAGACCTTGATTGGATTACTTTGGATGTAATTATAACCGATGATGATGATTGTATTATTAAATATTTTATTGGTGCTACATTATCTTTGTGGATTTAAGTTTTAACGGAGAGTTTGTTTTAAAGGCCCATGGGCAGGCATTGTTTTCATTTCAGGAGTTTTATTCTATTTTATTTCTATTTGTGCACCGTTACCGCACTTTTATTACATAACCCCCACTTAGGGGCGTCACAGAATTTTTGGTATCAGAGCCTAGGTTGGGAAACCTAGGGAATGTAGCACCACTTTTAAATGGTTTTATTGAGTTTTACTCCTTTTGTGTTTGAGAATCATCATCAGTACTAACTCTGTCAAGTTTTCATAGTCAAATCTGAAAGCATGCCGCCGAGGCGCAATCCCCCACCTGTTGCCCCAGCTTTCGATATGGAACAGTTTGCTGCTATGTTCCAAGCCTTTCAAAATGCCCAGAATCCTCCTCAGGATCCAAATCCTGCTCAACAACGCCTGACATTGCTTGAGAGGTTCATGAAGCAGAAACCTCCTACATTTCTTGGCGAGTCTGATCCGGTAGCCGCAGAGCAATGGCTGAAGAGTATCAAAAAGAAACTCCGGACTCTCGGCATCCCACCAGAATACTGTGTCGACTTTGCGACTTACATGTTTGAAGGGAAAGCAGAGGAGTGGCTAGAGAGCCAAGGAGATGACTATGATATACCTAGCCTCTCTTGGGATGAGTTCGAGGCCCTCTTCAAGAGATCGTTCATTCCTGAGAATCACCGATTAAGAATGATCAGGGAATTTGATGATTTGGTACAGGGTGACATGACAGTGTCACAGTATCATGCACGGTTTATCGAGCTATCCCGTTACAATCCAGGTGCTGTTGCTGATCCCATGGCACGGTGTGAGAAATTCCGGAAAAACCTGAGACCTAGACTCAGACAGATGATAGCCTCGACTGCTTCAAACAATTTCCTTAAGTTGGTCGATGCAGCAGAGCGAGCAGAGGCAGAACTTAATAGTACCTATGGGGAATACAAAGGTTCAGGTGGGAGTGGAAAATCGAGGAAGATGGGTAAGAAAGATAAGGTACAGGGACAAGGTCCGCAGACCAGTGGCAGCAGTGGCAGTAGTAACTCCTCAGGTAGCGGGCGTTTTCAGCCGTATGCCTGCTATACAATGGACATTGGAAACGGAATTGCCCAAATCGTCCGATGCAGTCTCCCTAGGCCCCGGGAACAACAAAAGCCACGCTGGTTCAGCTTCAGGTAGTGGGAACCAGGCATCATTCCAGAATCCAGCTGCTTCCTATGCTTCTGTCCCTCAGCCACGTGGCTTTCAGCCACACTATTACTTTCAGCCCCGAGCACAGGGTTCAGGATTCCAGCAGAGCCAGAGTTATCAGACTACCCCTCAAGCTTCTGGGAGTCAGAGACCCTACTTTCCAGGAGGAAATGCCGGTGCAAGCAGTAGTCATGGGAATCGAGGCAGAGGACAGAAGAACAAGGGAAAGTCGCATGGTCAGGCTTATGCTGTCACATCAGCAGCGAACACCGGTCGGGGACAACAGGTTGATCATCCTGTCGTTGATGGTACGGTACTCGTTTCTCATTCTTGGGCCCAGGTGTTGTTTGATACTGGTGCCTCGCACTCTTTTATTTCTATGTTATTTGCTTCAGTCCTACAATTAAGCGTTGATACGCATGACCCTCCCCTAACACTTAGTACACCAATGGGAGGTATAGCCGAGGTGTCTATGATCTGTAGGTCCTGTTGTATAGTTTTGGGTGATCATCGATTATCAGCCGATCTATTTGTACTTCCGATGGCTGGATTTGACGTCATACTGGGTATGGATTGGTTGAGTAAGTATCGTGCTACAGTGGATTGTTACCGAAGACGTGTTACGCTTCTCACCAAGAATGGACAGGTCGTGGATTATCAAGCTAAGACAGGGGCAGTAACGCCATCTCTTGTTTTGAAGGCTTGTATCGGAGGTCGAAAGAATCTAGAAAGCTTGGGAATAGTTTTTGCGTTAGGAGGAGAATTTGAGGCGAACAATTCTTCGTATGTCCCGATAGTGGATGACTTTCAAGATGTGTTTCCAAGTGAGTTACCAGGGCTTCCACCGGACAGGAAATTGAATTTTGCATAGATTTAGTTCCCGGTACCTCTCCTATCTCTATTGCTCCATACCGCATGGCACCGCGGAAAATGTCGAGCTAAGGAAACAATTGCAAGAATTGATGGAGAAGGGATTTATCCGTCCAAGTACATCACCATGGGGAGCTCCCCGTGCTTTTTGCAAAGAAACATGACGGATCATTGAGACTATGTGTGGATTACCGTCAACTCAACCGGGTTACCATCAAGAATAAGTATCCACTACCCCGCATCGACGAGTTATTTGATCAATTGGGTGGATCCCGATACTTTTCTAAGATTGATCTGCGGTCAGGATACCATCAATTAAGGGTGAGAGAAGAAGATGTTTCAAAGACAGCTTTTCGTACTCGCTACGGTCACTACGAGTTTCTTGTCATGCCGTTCGGACTGACCAATGCACCTGCCGCATTCATGGACCTCATGAATAGAGTCTTTCGTCCGTGCTTAGACCGATTCATCATTGTTTTCATTGATGACATCTTGATCTATTCAAGACTCGGGAGGAACATGCAGAACATCCGAGGATTGCTCTCTACAGACTTTGAGGGAGCATAGCTTGTATGCCAAGAAAGAGAAGTGTGACTTTTGGATGGTGATGTGAAGTTCCTTGGGCATGTAGTTTCCCAAGAAGGCATATCGGTTGATCCTCTAAAGTGGAAGTCGTGTTGAATGGGGGAGCGTCCGAAGAATGTGTCAGAGATTCGCAGTTTCCTTGGATTAGCGGGATATTACCGGAGATTTGTAGAAAATTTCTCAAGGGTTGCATTGCCCCTGACAAAGTTAACCAGAAAGGATGTCAGATTCGTTTGGGATGAAGAATGTGAGGGAGCGTTCATGGAACTGAGACACCGCCTCACTAGTGCTCCTATTCTCATAGTCCCTAACAGCGACGAGCCCTACACAGTGTTCACTGATGCTTCTAAAAGTGGGTTAGGATGTGTTTTGATGCAGCAAGGTCGAGTGGTAGCTTATGCTTCACGGCAGTTAAAGCCCCACGAAAAGAACTATCCTACCCATGATTTAGAACTAGCTGCAGTGATTTTTGCACTGAAAATTTGGAGGTGTTACCTCTATGGTGCGAAGTTCGAGCTTTTCACTGACCACCAAAGCCTCAAATATCTGTTCACTCAACGGGATTTGAATTTGAGACAGCGGAGGTGGATAGAATACATGGAGGATTACGACTTCAATCTCCAGTATCACCCCGGAAAGCTAATGTGGTAGCGGATGCCCTAAGCCGGAAAAGCCATGGAGTTTTGGCCAGTTTAGCCTTCGAAGACTGGAACAGGTTGGCTACTGTTGGGAGTTTTGATTTGCAGTACTACGAGGATAGTAACAAGGCGTGCGTCTTCAACATTGTGGCAACTCCTACCTTGAAACAGTTGGTGAAGCAAGGACAATGGCATGATGAGGAGCTTAGTGAAGTTTGGAATCAGCTTCAGAGTGGGGAACAGATTGAAGGATGGCAGATAAGTCCAGAGGGATTCCTCCTTCGGAAAGGAAAGCTGGTGGTTCCGAATGATTCCAATCTCCGGGATGCTGTGTTGTATGAAGCTCACCGTTCCAAGTTCTCCATCCACCCCGGAAGCACGAAAATGTATATGGATTTGAAGAGACAGTATTGGTGGCGTGGAATGAAGCGTGATGTTGCGAACTTTGTAGCCAAGTGCTCGATATGTAAACAGGTCAAAGCGGATCATCAAAGACCTGGTGGCGAGCTACAGCCCTTACCTATCCCTGATTGGAAGTGGGACCACGTAACGATGGATTTAAATCACGGGATTACCTAGGACCCGGGAAGGGTATGATCTTTGTATGGGTTGTCGAGATCGTCGACAAAACCGCACATTTCATCCCCATCGAGCTGACTATAAAGTTCCCAAGTTGTGCCGATTGTACATCGAGAGGATAGTCACGTTGCACGGTGTTCCGTATCGATAGTCTCGGATCGTGGACTTTCGATTTACATCTAAGTTTTGGAAAGGGTTACAAAATGCTCTGGGGACTGAGTTGAGATTCAGCACCGCTTTCCACCCTCAGACTGACGGGCAATCGGAGCGGGTTATACAAATCCTTGAAGATATGTTGCGTGCTTGCGTTCTGGACTTTGAGGGCAGATGGGGAGAATACCTGCCAAATGCCGAATTCGCTTATAATAACAGTTACCAAGCCAGCATCGGAATGGCTCCATTTGAGGCTCTGTACGGTAGGCCCTGCAGATCTCCTTTGTGTTGGGCTGAGAAGGAAGAACGCATTAACCTTGGACCTCAGTTTGTGCGGGAGACGACAGAAAGAGTCCAATTTATTCGTGACCGCCTCAAAACCGCTTTCGAGTCGAGTAAGAGTTATGCAGATAACCGGAGACGGCCATTGGAGTTCGAGGTTGGGGACTTTGTGTTTCTAAAAGTGACCCCAAAACGCGGTGTTTTCGCTTCGGATTTCGAGGTAAGCTTGCACCAAGGTATACAGGACCATTCCAGGTACTAGATCGAATTGGACCAGTTGCATACCGCCTAGACCTGCCATCCCAATTGTCTCATGTCCACAACGTCTTCCACGTGTCGATGCTACGGAAGTACGAACCAGATCCGTCCCAGATAATAACATGGACAGATGTCCCGATCCAGGTAGACACGACTTACGAGGAGTTCCCTATCCAAATTTTAGAACGTGAAGTTAAGATACTCCGTCGCCGAGAGATCCTCTTGGTCAAGGTTCTATGGCAGTATCACGGAGATGAAGAAGCCACATGGGAGCTTGAGTCAGAAATGCAGGAGAAGTATCCTTATCTATTTTGAGTACAGATGTAATTTTAATTTCGAGGACGAAATCTCCTAAGGGGGGAGGAGTTGTAAAACCCAAAATTTGAAATGGGGTTAATTTGTAATTTTAAAGACTTAAGTGTGAAAATTTTAGAAGTCTGTGCGAATTTGAATTTTAGAGAAATGTGGGGTCAAAAATAAAGGTTTTGACATCAAGATGCCTAACTTTGTTATTTTGTGCCACTTGGGCGTATCCCTCACCCTCACAACTCGAACCCTCATTTTTTTCTCTCTCTCTCTCTCTCTCTCTCTCTTTCCTTTCGTTTTCTCTCTCTTTCTCCACGCACGGCCGACCAACCTCCGGTGAGATTCCGGCGTCCGTTTTTGACACTTTGCCCGGCTCGTTGGAAAGATCTCGTCGAGCCGAGTTCGGATTGGTGTCTTGCAGCCGCCAACTCCGCCGGACGACGCCACACTCGCCGGCCAAAGTTCTGAAAAACACCCAAACTTCCGATCGTGATATCTCCGCCGTCCGGTGTCCGATCGAGGTGATTCCGGTCCCAATAGACTCAGAGTGAAGAGACGAAGAAAACGGCACCAGCAACACGGCTTGATTCTGACGGAGCACCGCCGCCCGTGGTGGCGGATTCCTCGCCGCCGCCGCCCTCGGATCTCCTTCCTCCGGCCCGCTGTGAACGACACCGCCCAGCCCATTAGCTTCAGAGGGAGTCGGTGAGTCGTTCTGGACCACCAGCCGTGGTCACCGCCGCCGCCTTGCCGAAAAAAGGAGCCGCCGCCGTGAGAAAAGTGGGAGGATGGTTCCGGCGATCTAGCCGTTGGATCCTCGTGATCTTAGTGTCAAAATGCTCAGAATCTCACGGGTAATGAAAGCCCCCAATCAATTTTGAAGATCCATGGCTGAAAACAAAGATTCAAGGTTTGGAATTCGGCCGGAATTGAGGATCTCGATCCGAGTAGTTAGAGGCCGAATTTGGTGAAATTGACATTGCCATTGGATTCAGAACCATCGATTTAGGGGGTAGAACTCAAGTCCGCCGCGAGATTCTTTCTCGGGAAGCTTCGCCGCCAGTACCTCCGCCGCCGCCGCCGCCGCCGGTGGGCGGATTCCGCGAACCTTCGTTTCGCAGACCTCTCGACTTCCGATTGACAATCCGTTTTGAGGTAGGGGTCCTATTACTTAACTTTGGTGGAATTTTATTTAATTTAATTAATTTTGTCAAATTTGAAAAGATTGGAATTGTATATCAAACTTATTTATTACTGTTACACGATATGACTTGAACAAAACCATTAGGAGGCCCGTCCTGTAATGTACAGCGTGGCCAAGAGATTTGACATAATTTTCGAATTTGACACAAAGGCATGGTTAGGAAAATGTGAACCGGACACGATAGTGAGATAGTGTGCTGACAGTAGGTGTGGCCGTTTACCATTCCTGGGTGTGAACCCAAAAACGTAAAAAAGAGGGGAGGTGATGACGCTCTCCGGGGTTGAGAATCCCCAAGGTTCTTGACAAGTGGTTACGTCCTGGTGAGGGCCCGGAACGACAGTTCACCCTTACCCGTGGTTCGAGGACTGATCTGGTAGGGACATCGCTACAGGTGATCCTTGCTATCAGTGCCTCTGAATCACCGCGCCCTTCGGGGGTTTTCCGTCATGAGTGTACGGATTAGATTATCTCACTGACACTGATCATATGACTTATTGTACATAAAACTTAAAAACTACTAACCATGCAGGTTTAATTGGCAAAATAAATAAAACTAAAGGTAAGTAATAGTTCTTTCATCGAGCATTCCATGCTCACCCCTTTGTCGTCTTTCATTCCTGAGGAGGTGTACAAAGTGCAACCTTTCGGACGAGGAGTAGTCACCGATTAGCGTGCCCCTTGTAGAGGATCTACCATTTTTCAGCTTTCTTTCCTTAAATTTGAGTAAGACCTTGATTGGATTACTTTGGACAGAATTATAACTGATGATGATGATTGTATTATTAAATATTTTATTGGTGCTACATTATACTGTGGATTTAAGTTTTAACGGAGAGTTTGTTTTAAAGGCCCATGGGCAGGCATTGTTTTCATTTCAGGAGTTTTATTCTATTTTATTTCTATTTGTGCACCGTTACCGCACTTTTATTACATAACCCCCACTTAGGGGCGTCACAGATTGGACAGGCCTGTGTGTCACTCCCATGGTCTCTTAGGTTACAAGATCTGAGTCCAAATTGATTGAATCAAGCTTGAAAATAAGAACAAACATCGACTTTATTTAAACCTTAAATCCAAAATCAAAATGAAAAAACGAAAGGTGACAGATCTGAGTCCAAATTGATTGAATCAAAATTGAAAATAAGAACAAAAGGCTTACTTGTCGAGAGAGGGGACCGGAGGAGGCGAGCTCTTCGCGAACGAGATTGCCAGTGGTTGAGAATTGAGAACCTCTGAAAGGTGAATCTGAGAACTGAAAAAAAAAAAAAAGATAACAAAAAAGAAAGAGAGAGTAGAGAAGAAAGAGAGAGTGGCGCGGTGTGAGTCTATGAGAAACGGAAGTATGAAAAAAATGTTGAGGCCTCGAGGGAGATGTGAGAGAAGGAAAGGAAATTAGGGATTACTTACCCTACTTGATTAGACCAGGTCAGCATTCTTCAGGTTTAAGCGAATATGGCCCGCCACCCCGACCCGCACAGTGCGGGTTTGACATATGTACAACTGAAAAATATATATATAAAAAAATTCAATACTATACTCTGTTATGGTTGGGTCGGCTCAGGCAGATTCATCGGGTTCATACTCATTTCTTACACTCCTAATATTCCGCGATTGTGCCTCATAAAAGTAGTCCTAAAATTTCCTTGGAATATAAGCATAACAACTATGTCAAGTGAAAACTTTAATTAATCTAATCTCATTTTCTGTTTGTCAAAATTGAAGCTTTACTCGAATGAGGCAGTTTGACGTGTTTGTTCTCTATCTCTAAATATATTCTATATAAGATATATATATATATATATATATATATATATATATACATACTATTACGTTGAGAGAATATTAAAGATTGAAACTTAAAGCTCTATGCTTGCTTAATTTTTTTTTGGGCCAAATTATACTTGCTTCAACACGATGAGCGAGAACATAGGCCCAAATATTTCGTCCACAGCAACAGGCATTTATTTCTGAATTCACCCTACTCTGTTGATGTTGAAATTTTCTTTCTTGTTATTCTATTATTATATTTGTTGTGTGGGAAAATGCAGAGGATGCGTGGAAGAATGACAGTGTGACACATGGCCTTAGCTTCTCAACGCAAGGCAACAACCCTCGACGTTTAGGGTTCCCTTCCATTCCACTATGAAGAGTCCAAGTAAGGAGTCCAACTTAGGGCGTCGATTTCATTTGACGTCGACAGATCGTACCGTTGACCTTATAACGTAAAAATCCTTCGTCGTAGAATCGACCGCCAAGAAGGATGAGTGGGCTAAACAACACTGACAACGAGAGGAATGCCCCTTAGGGGAAAGCCTGACATCGCAAGTTGTGTGCATAAATGGGAGATGTCTGCAGTGCAGACATTAATTGCAAACCCTTAAACCGTCATGCGGGGGACAGAAAAGGGTTACAGGTACGCACAGAGTCGTAATAGGAGACTAATTGGCTGAGTGAACAGTTCGCAAAGTGATTAGTGGGCTATGTCTGTGCCTGGAAAGGCAAACCACTTGAGTGTTTTTGCCTACAAAGGAGACCCACTCAGCGAAGGAAGCTCAGCTATAAAAGAGGCAAAGCCCCGTACAAGAAAAGGGTTCAAGTCATGAAGAGAGAAAAAACAAGAGAGCAACAATTAATGTAAATTGTAACAATCTCAAAAGGAATACCAAAACACAGTGGATGTAGCTCTTCATTTACAAAGTGAACCACTATAAAATTTCATGTGTTCTTCTACTTTAAGCATTATTCTTATATTGCTCACCCCTCCAAGAACACCCAACAAAATACAATAAACACTTTACAGCATAAACTCTTACACACAATCTATATTGAGCCGGTAATCCAACGGGATACCTAGAGGTGACCCGGCCCGTTTCTGTTGACAAAAATTCACCGTCAACAATATTCATGTTTTAAAACCGGATTATGATATTAAATACAAGTATTAGTAATCGACTAATCTGAACAGATTACCAGTTTACCACACAAAAAAAAAGAATTGAATTTGAACAGAAATATTTTGAAGTTTGAACTGGGAATAAAAAAAAGAAATAAAAAACAAAGCATACAAGATTGAGTGTTTTTCCTTATGACTGGCAATTCGAGTAGTGACATGACGACATGACTCGAAATCAACATAAATTAGTGGGTTTGAGTTTACTATAAATGAATTTAAGTCATAATCAGGTTGACAACACAATTAATAAATGGGTTAGGTTATTGACATCGTAACACGAAGTGATACGAATTGACACAATTAACTATATGTGTCATATGTGATATAACATGAAAGTTTATATAACATATTAAATACAAATAATGTGAATTTTAAAATTTGTAGGTAAAATTCATTTATTTTCTTAAAGAAAAAGATAAATTGACTAATAAACATGTTAAACATGTCTTGACTGTAGTAAATAAATCATTATTATATTAGTTATTTATTTAATATATTAATTTAAACGGGTTATATGAGCTGACATGATTAATACAATTAATAAATGAATCATGTTTAGATTGACATTTTTGACATGTTTAATAAATAAATCCTGTTTAGATTGATATTTTTCGGCACGATTAATAAACGGGTTGACACGAACACGACTCATTAACACAAATTGCCACTTTTTTTTTTTCCTTTTTGAATAAATAAGTAGAAATAATTACACTGTATGACAAAATTTCACACCTTAAATTAAAATTTAACAAATTACTACAAAAAACTTGCTCTATTGCAGCGTGTCGTATTTTAGAAATTTTCTTATAATTATATAAATGGGTTAAGCTAGAATTTCCCTAAGTTTTACATAAAAACTCACATCACGTGAATCGTGATAGTAGTATATGAAGGGTGTTGATGATATATACAAACAAACGAAAAAATAATAATAATAAAATAATAAAATAATAATAAAAAAGATATGTCGATGGTAGATTTTAAAGGGAGGGAGGGAGATATAGAGGAGGTCGCCAAGGAAGACATAGTAAGTGACGAAACGTGTATGGCATCTCCGCCCCCAACCACGCCACGACCACGGAACTTCCCTTCTTCTTCTTCTTTTTCTTCTTACTCTTAACGCCTCTCTCTCTCTCTCTCTCTCTCTCTCTCTCTCTCTCTCTCTCTATACTCTATACTATATTTATATATTTATTCACACACACACATTCGCTTATTCTTCTTCTTCTTCTTCTCGTTTCTTCATCTTTCCTTCTCTCTTTCTCTTTCTCTATCATGGCTCCTTCCATGGAGGAAGAAGCTCCTTCAAAATCCAGAGTCACGGTCGTCGGAAGCGGCAACTGGGGAAGCGTTGCCGCCAAGCTCATTGCCTCTAACACCCTCACCCTTCCCTCTTTCCATGGTATGTATATAAATCTTCTCTTTTTGCTATGTTTTTCTTTTTTCTTTTATTTTCTATTTGCATGCCAATGTGATGAAATTGAAAATTGGGTTGCTGTCGCTTTCGGCTTATTGTTTGTGAATTCTCCGTTTGGTTCCTCAGAAATCTAGAGACTTTTCATTAACAAATGGAACAAGGAAGTTTTTTTTTTTTTTTTTCCCCTTAAACAATGAAAAATAAAATTGAATTGGCGAGTTTTCCTGTTCACCTGATTTATACATCCTTTTGAAAAACTCTGTTTATTTTGTTTCGTTCACTGCCACTAATAGCCTTTTTATTTATTGAACATTGGAATAACCATTTTAATTGGAGGTGTTTTTCTTTTCCAATGAAAATTCAGATGAAGTACGGATGTGGGTGTTTGAGGAGACATTACCAAGTGGAGAAAAGCTCACGGATGTTATCAACCGAACCAATGTAAAATCCTATGAATTGACAATAATCATTAATCATATTCCTTTTTATAATGTATTTTATATTCATTGTAACTAATATTTTTTCCCCATCTTATTCAAACAGGAAAATGTTAAATATCTACCTGGTATAAAGCTTGGCAAAAATGTTATTGCTGACCCAGATATTGAAAACGCTGGTACATCTATGTTCTTGTGTTTTTATGGTACGGTAAATTTGCAAAATTGTTCACAATCTTGAAAGTAATGAGTTTTTTTTTTTTTTCTTCTTCTTTTTTTGTGGGTGCAGTGAAGGACGCAAACATGTTGGTGTTTGTGACCCCACATCAATTCATGGAGGGAATTTGCAAAAGACTTGTGGGGAAGATTAAAGGAGATGTGGAGGCTATTTCTCTCATCAAAGGAATGGAGGTCAAAATGGAAGGCCCATGCATGATCTCCAGACTCATCTCTCAACAATTGGGCCTTAATTGTTGTGTTCTCATGGGGGCAAACATTGCCAATGAGGTATGTTTCGAACAATTCTTTTTTTTTTTTTCTTTTGTGTTTTTTGGTTATGTATTTTTATGGAATGTTAAAGAGTTTTCTTTTGTTAGATTGCTGTTGAGAAATTTAGTGAAGCGACGGTTGGATACAGAGAAAGCAGAGAGATTGCAGAGAAATGGGTTCAACTGTTTAGCACTCCCTATTTCATAGTCACAGCTGTGAGTGTAACAAAATTACTGTTGCAAATTATAATTAGAATTGCTCTATTATTTTGAAAATGCTAATTATAATTCATGATGACGACCACAAGAAGTCTTTTTTTTTTTTTTTTTTTTTTTTAAATAGTTTGAGATTAAAACGTTAGTCTAGATACATTCCTCTACTATAATCTGTGTGTCTCAGAGTTGACATGTGAATATGTGATTGGTTGACATATATAGGGATTCTTTGAAAGGAGATCCCGCAGTGTGTCGTTTAATCATTTACATAGATTCTAAAGACATGTTTTCTTAGTAGTTAGTACCCTTTTTGTGGCATATGAAATTAACAGGTCCAAGATGTGGAAGGAGTGGAATTATGTGGGACTCTGAAAAATGTTGTGGCCATAGCAGCAGGTAGGATTTTGTAAGATATATTAACCTTTTGTTCTCACGTCTAATATGCGACTGAGGATTAATTAATCAACAAATGAACAGGTTTTGTAGATGGATTGGAGATGGGAAACAACACAAAGGTAAGTTCAAACCATTCTATTAACCTTTTAAACCAGTAACTGTTTGCTTTTTCTATTTCGTTTTTTACTATTTTACTCGAATGATTAGGCTGCAATAATGAGAATCGGTCTGAGAGAGATGAAGGCGTTCTCCAAAATGTTGTTTTCGTCCGTTAAGGACAGCACCTTCTTTGAGAGCTGTGGTGTAGCGGATCTCATAACAACATGCCGTAAGAAAGCATACGTATTTCTTTATCTTATCTTATTGTTTTTTCTTTCTTACTTGCCAAATTTCACTTGGCAGTGGGAGGAAGAAACAGGAAAGTAGCTGATGCTTTCGCAAGGAATGGAGGGAAGAGGTTAAACCCAGCCGCTTGCTTCATAATATTGTAAACGTTTTTGAGTATAACCTGTTAATTAAATTCCCCTGTTTATCTGCAGATCATTTGACGAGCTAGAAGCAGAAATGTTGCAGGGCCAGAAATTACAGGTATATGTGTATTACGCAACTATGCTCCTCTAACAACCAAACAAATGCATTCTTCAATTAATTCTTCATGCACCTTTGATTGATCAAAATAAGAAACTATTTTTTCAGAACAAGATCTTATTTAATTTTTTTCCGTACTTTGGTTGATATGTATGGAGAATTTTGTGGTGGCTTACTCCTTAATGGTGTTGCGCTATTTTTTAATGTAAGGTCACGTTACAACCATATCTTATAGGAAGCAAAATATGAAAACTTAACATAATTTAATGAAAATTTGACGATTCAGAATCCTATAGTACCAGTAAAATATTTACTTTTTTAAGGCTACTAAAGAATTTTCCTATATATTTCTGTTGGCCAACCATGTGACGATCGATACATCCTCTCTTTTTGTGCAGGGTGTCTCAACATCAAGAGAGGTTTATGAGGTTCTGAGCCACCGAGGATGGTTAGAGTTATTTCCACTCTTTGCAACAGTGCATGAGATCTGCGTTGGCTGTCTCCCACCTTCAGCCATTGTTGAACACAGTGAGCGCATACCGAAACTATCTCTTGTAGAAAAATCTACCTAATGCTCTTTTTTGACTGTTCATGGAAACAAGGGGGAAAAAAATAACACCATGGTACAGTTAATATAAGTAATTTTCTTTAGAAAGAAACAACCATTGGTTCACACCAGTCAGCAACATGTTCAGAAGTTATATTGCAGTCAGCAACCATTAGAAAAGCTCTTTCTTGCCCATGAAGGCATCTAAAATTAACACGTTAGAATTGTAGTCCTCCGTTTTCATGCAGCATGCGAAGGCAAAATAATCAATGCATGTTATTTAAATAAGCTTTGATATAATTAAAGTCGACTATAGATTTCCAATATATTATTCAATTTAAATTAGCTGAGACCAAGTAAAGAAATTGTAATCAAGTTCTTGGATAGATGGTGAGAAGGTTATGTGATTACTTGAGGAAGCCACTCACACAACAGGAACACCGAACGCATTGATAAATGTGGAATTTGTTTCAAGTGGGAATATACAATGACACATTGACTTCATGTACCAATGTTTTCTTTAACCATTTTTCCTCGTATTTCTGAAATGAATAACATCAAACCCTTTCTCATTTCATACCATAGTTATTAAAGAACTGCCACAAGCCGAATTACACAGCCGGAAGAAGACCATAAATTAGATGAAAGACCCAAATATATTTTTTTTCCCCACAACAACAAACCCAAGCTTAAGTTTTACATATGAGGTTGGATATATATGGCTAAGAAAAAGAAGAATTACCCAGTTCTTATTCTATCCAAACGATCAACACTCTTCCTTGCTCTCTCCAATTGGTGGTCAATGCTTTTTCGGGACTTCTCATGGCAATCCACACTTCTCCGAGACCTTTCGATATGATCAAATGACATCCTTAACTTTTCTAACTTATCAGCATTGCTGAACTGGTTCTTCAGTTTCTCAGGCCGGTCAGTGCTCTTCCGCGGCTTTTCTCTTCTATCAGTACTCTTCCTCGAAACTTCAAACACATCTGTACTCTTCCGCGGCTGCTCATATTGGTCCGTGCTTCTCCTAGAACTGTATCTCTGGGAAGGAGATTTCTCAACAGTTGATATAAATTTCTTAAGATGCCTAATGTACTCAGGGTATTGCTCTAAATTACAATGGTTCCCTCCTTTAAGCCATAGTGGTTCATACTTCTCTTTACACAGTTCCCAGAGTTGCTTCCCATGGGAACAATCAACAACCTCATCTGAAGTGCCCTATTGAAAGATACAACAAGTAGAAGCATTAGGAAAATTCTGCGGTAGAGTACAAAAATGACAATTTTATGCCGTCAGATTATCATTGCAATCCATTCTTTTAATTAGTAATATGATTTTGACGATCAGAAACAGAAAGTACCGGCGCAAATCCAACGGCATAGAAGTTCTGAAAAAGTAATTCGTAAAAAGTACTTACATGAATTATAAGAACAGGGCAGTTAACTAGTGGAATTTTGTCAATATTCTGCAGAGTAAGTACCAACACAAAGCAAGCAATTAGAATTAGTAGGCTGCAAAGTACGTCAAATCCAGAACAATAAGCAAGAAAACTGAAAATTCTAATGTTTACAATTTACCTTGTAAATGTCAAACCAGTATGTACGCTTTACAGGATACATGACTCGCAAACCGGAGAGAATCGGACTGTGCAGAACGACAGCTCTTAGCTGAGGAAGCCTAGAAGCAAGATCCAAAGTTGGGCCACTTCCAACAGATTGGCCATAGAGGATTATATCTTCCTGCCTTGTTCCATAGCTTTCTTCAAGGCACTTGTATGCAGCTTCAATGTCTGCATATGTGTTTTGCTCACTTGGCTGCAATCACATCACAGAAATGGTTTAGACCATAAATGATGCTCTCAGCACAAACAAAATACAAGAAACAAGGAAATTGTACATCAAAAAAAAAAAAAAAAAAAAAAATTCAAAGCTCTCCAATGTACCTTGCCAGATGATTGGCCATACCCAGAGTAGTCGTACCTGCAAAAAAGTACATGACGGGCGAGTAAGAGAAAACAAAATTTTTTTTCCCCCTCTCCGTTTGTCACACAATTTCTTAAACAAGTAACTTTTTTCCAAAAAACTTCATTAGAAGTGACATTTGCCAATTATAAACAACAACTTGAACCAAGTACTTAATAGAATGTTATGACGCATGTTCATAGTCATAATAGTCAAAAGAAACAATCCCAATTCCTAATTCTGATGACGTCAATCGATTAGTAGACATCAAAATCTTTGAACCAAAAACTTTCTCTAGTCGCAATTATCTGAAACTAGTTCATCCAGATTTGCCAACAAGACACTAGAATGGATCAACTTGAGCATCACAAACATTTCACCTCTCCAAATTCATTATCTTTCTTGCTCATCACTCACACTTTTATCATTTCTGATTCCACCAATAAGTTCTCAGTAAACAAATCCAATATCCCAACAAAAATAATAATTTAAAAAACCCAGATGTAAAAACCAGCACTTTGGTACAGAAACAATCTCAAAACAGCTCAAGAACTCCATATTACCAAAAACCCAGATGCCAAAAAGAAAAGGAAAAAAAAAGGGGGGATTTTTACCCCATGAGATTAACACGCAAGTGGATGCTCAACTCGATGAAGAGCTCGTACATCTGGCCCAGATCGGCGGCGTTGCCGTGAGAGTAGAGGAGAGTGGAGGTGGCCATGGGGTGCCGAATGTAGACGGCCACAATCTCCGTCCCCCGCCGCGTCGGAAGCTTCAGGACCTCCACGTTTTCCCTGTGAGGGAAAGGGCTCAGCAGCAACAGGCCCGTCCGGTCGTCGGTTACCAGCTTGTATGACGGTGGGTTCGGAGGGAAGAACGCGAACTTCGCCGCCATTGATGACGTCACCCCACCCATAATAGCAATTCAATAATAGTAATGATAATTCAGTCTTTCTCTCCCTCTCTGTCTGTACTGGGAAATTACAAATGACGAAAACGAATAAAATAAAACTACTTTGACAATCTCAGAGAAGAGAAACTTTAACTGGGATCGACATTTCTGCTCCTTTTTTTTTTTTTTTTTTTTTTTTTGAGTTCTCTCTCTTTTTTCCAGAAGATTTATAACTTTTTAAGCAAAAGATAAAGGAAGAGTGTGAAGTTTTTTTTTTTTTTTTTTTTTTTCTGGTGGGTATTGAGCAACTTCAAAAAGTTGAAATTGGGTTTCTGTGGAATTGAGAGAGAGAGAGAGAAAGAGAGAGAGAGAGAGAGGAGAGAGAGCTTTACTCAATTTCACTTGGGTCACAAGTCACCAGCTTCCGGGTAGGGAAATGAAATTTTCTAGCTAGCGATATGGGAATTCTACGTAAAATTATGAAGGAAAAAAAAAATTGAAAAAAGGAACAGAAGACTCAACACCTGTCGGTTCTAAATTATGTTCTTACAAGTTATATTCCCTTATCGCTGTTCTTCTTTTGCACTTCTAAAGTTAGTTAGATTGAGGATAGTTTTGTAAAATAAATTTTTTAGTCGTTATTTATTTGTTTATCATATTAAATTAAAAATAAAATAATAAAGTAAAAAGTAAAATTGGGGATCATGCTGTTAGGATGTGAGACTTCTTAAAAAAGTTTCATATTTCTCCCAAAAATATTGGACAAATCAAAATACCATGTGTAAGTGAAGTTTTATATTTCTCTCCCAATAATATTGCAGAAATCAAAATATATGGTCAACTGAAAAAAAAAAAAAAAAAAAAAACTCTTGAAAAGCTGATGTAGAGGCATTATTGAAAATCTCTTAGATATTATTGTTACATTTTTATTTGCATTATTTTTTGTTATTTATCTTAGTATTATTATGATTTTAAATTAAGGATTATTTTTGCTTTAGGAATTATATTTGCTTTCGAATAAAAATTGCTCTAACTTTTGACTCCGCGAAGAGTATACTTTATTTCAAGAGTTTGATTGATAAAACCCATCATTCAGGGTTTTGATTTTATAGTTTTTAGATTATTCTTGACATTTCTAGAATCAATGAGTGATTTTTTTTTTTTTTTTGACATTTGTGAATAAATTAACAAAGTAAGCTACAAATTAGTAAATGCTCTATTATAAAGCATTCTAAGTGAATCCACGAATATTAGAAGGTTGTAATCTTCTTTTTTTTTTTTTTATTGTGTGTATTTCTCGTATACTATCAGGCTACATTTGAAACTAATGGTATGTTTAGTTAGGAGGATGATATTGATAGATCAATAGATTAGAAACTTGAAATATGAATAGCATGATAGTAATATTTTATCATGTTTGATAAGAAAAAGAGAGGATTAAAAGGATGGAGGTTAGTTATATTATTGTTATTTTACTATTTATTAATAAAATTTTCAAATGGTAAAATAATAATCTTTTTAGTTTGAATTTGATGGATGATTCCTTGATTCTTGTATTAGTGGAAGGATTCAATTTGGTGATATGAAGGGAGATTTAGAGCTCGTTTAGTTCGTTGATTCGAGTTTTTAATTCAAGTTGAGATGTAATTTTATGTGAGAGTTTTTTACTGTAGTAAAAAAGTTAAATGTGACTGTTTCTGAGAACTTTTTACTATAGTAAAATTTAAATTCTAGGTGAAATGAACGGGACCTTAATTCTCACCCTCACCTCTCCGTCCTCTCCTTCTCCAACCACATGACGGATTAGGCACGACTCTGCCTTTACCTTTCTTTCCCTTCACCCCTCTCTCTCCCTCTTCATTTGTCCCTCCAACCAAACACATCTAACTAAAGATACTCAAGCTCGAAGAGCATGAAAAGCTAACCGAGTTCGGTTGAGCTCTATACCATATGATTGATTTTTAATGTGATGACTACAAGTTTCTTATGAAAAGAAACATGCTAGCATTTAACCTATCAGTTGTCAACAGATAAATTATTCTTTTGAACATATTTTTTAAACAAAATGAAATAGTCCTACTACATATTGAATTCACTCCTAATTGAGACTTGATGTCGTCTAGTACTTTAAAAGCCACTAAATTTAAGCAAGTATGAACCAAAACTGAATAAATGGACACAAATCAGTCTGACCAAATCTTGTTCTTTAAAAGTGGACCCGGTTGTGGAATAAAGAGGACAAACGAATAGCTTTCAAGGTGTCTTAAGATTGAATTTTTATTGGGATTGGACCCAGTGATGAGTGATTAATTTCCATTCCGACTAATAATAGTATTACCCATGAAGGCAAATAACACAGTAAAATGTTCAAAATGGTATAGCAAAGAAGAACTTATTATTAGTGGTACACTTTTTTATCAAAGGACAAAAAGGTTTGAAACTTTATTTTGGAATAGCTATTCCACAGTACACGTCCACATTTCCCTTTCTCAGAGAATGCGGACATAAAAGTTCTATA